>MU190248.1:18982-44925 GCA_016904865.1 Pissodes strobi | reverse complement strand
TGTTGATAATTTCAGAAAAGTCGAAACTATTACTAATTTAGCAAGAAAGGTAAAAATACACTATAACTTCGAGAAAAAGTGGATGATATGTACAGGGATATTTAAATTCAAGTTAAATATTTTAAATTCAAATTATTTCGCATAAATATATTTACTTTAAATTAAACGTAGCTATTCAGAATCCAAACGAAATAACTGCCACTTTTTAAATTTTCATCATAGGTGGATCAAAGTTAAATGTCAAGGTTCACACTAATAGTCACTGTAAATTTTATTTTTATGCAAAATGAGATATTTTCTTAAACAATAAATGTTGGTTTGGGTTGTCCTATACAGCTAACTTACCGCATCTACATTATTTCCGCATGCATCATTGCCTACTGAGAACATTCCTGGTATATCTGTTATTTTCCGATATATAATACGGCCAAGGCCGAGAATAATAGGGCGGTCGCTTCCGGAATATTCCCGACATATGTTCGACTGGATATATATAGCTAGCAAAACGCATGTTGCAGTTAGTTGTAAAGATCTATTAGTTGTAAAGTTATAGGAGTATTATTTCAAAATATAAAATATGTGCTTTTGTCAAAACCCAAGAGAAAACGTGACAATATTTTCAACATGTTCGCACTTTTCATGCATTGTTATCTGCCTACTGAAGAGTGTTCATCATATTTTCAGCATCATGTTTATTCAGATTTCTTATTTCATATCTCAACTTCCATTGAGTGTCAATATTTTCATTTTGATTGCTGTATGCGATATTTTTCAAGTGACTCCAAGCCAACAAAAAATATTTAGAAGATTCTGCTCTTTTAATTGAATTACTCTATTGTTTGTGCAATGAAGCTATATTTAATAATATTAAAAACCTTCAAATTTGCATTACTTTATGATACTACGAGCACCCCCGAAAGATCATTTTCCAATTCACAACATTTAAAATCCTATCTTATGTCGCTTGATGAAGTTTTAAATGAGCTTGTCAAGCAAAAACGAAACTTAAATATTTTAATCTAGCTTGGGTGGGTTTATTTTTAACATTTTTTTTATATTATTTTTAGAAATGTTCTTTATATCGGGTATTGAGTACTTATATCAGCAGGTGTCACAGCTATAGTGTGATTTTGTAGGTCATATATGCTTTAAAATTCTAAAGTCCGTTGCAGAAGAATCAATAAAATCGGATCCGAATCAGATTCCGACATCGGATACCCGATAATAAAAAAAAATGGAGGTGAGCACAGTTTTTCCGATCCGAATAAGAATCTGTCGGATACGTGATCCGACAAAAACGTCGGTGATGCAGTCCGATCATTTAAAAAATAAGTCGAAAGAGCTGCAGCATGTGTTGTAAACTTATAGCACACCTTCCGACCAATCGAGTCCTATCTACCTTCGGTTGTTCTTCTCGGTATCATCTCGTGGCGTTGTCGTCTTCGGCTTTTTTAATTTAGTTGTTTATTTTGCTTATTCTTCGTCTTCGTAAAAAGGTATTTTCTAACAAATATAAGTCATGCGTATACATTTATACAGCATGTTCGCACCTTTTCATCGCAGCCATTGTGCGATAACGGTTGTATGATGTATGCGCAAGATCAAAATTTCGAACAGTTCCGCGCGTTTTTGCTCGAGAGTGAGTAATGCCTAAAGTATATTAAAATAAATTTTAATTTGAAATATTTCAGTTGGACTGAAAACCCGTAAAGGGTATGTTATACAAAATCTGGAACTTCTCCTAGAATCCAAAAATGCGATAAAAATCATTCCATCCAATTTTTAGAGAAGCGAGAAAATACTGATTTTTACTACATTTTTAATTCGATGCTCAATTACTATTTTGCTGATAAGATAGTAGTGATCCATAAAAGCTCTCAAACCCTTCACATTTAACATTTTTTCCAATCTTTAAAAATAGGCATAGATTGGATTGGATCGTGGATCCTGTACAGTTTTGTGCATGAGAAAGTCTAAATTATTGCCAATTTTGGGAAAAATTCCAAAGGTGAAAATTATCTTTAATTTCGCACATAAAATCGAAATGATAAATAATTTTGCATTATGATAATTTAGAAACTCTTTACATTTCGATCAAAAATAATATAGATGAATGTGTCAAGTATTTTAAGAAAAGTATTGAAATTTAAGTATAGCAATAAAAGCATGCTATTGAGGAAAGCCTAAAACTATTACTTATGTGAAACGAACAAAGTAACGCATTTACTAATACATTATATTTTCTCTTATATAGGCAGAGGCTTCCGAAGGAGCAGTGGTGGTTGAGACTGAGGCCGTTGCTTCGCGTCTTGGCTAAACACGACTCAACTTACGAGGAAGAAGGCATGTATATGAGTATTGAGGATCGTAATGTTCTGGAATTAGTTATATAATTGGTTTGAATGCCAGTTAAAAAGCTTCTCCGTATCAGATTAGACGTAGTAGGGCTATCGGAAATTCCTTTCATGCAATTTTTCGGGATCTGTAAACTTATTATTGAAAATATTGATGGCAAAAATAAAATTCCAGTAGGTTAATTTCAGTTGAACATGTTATCCGAATAGAAAATTTTACCATTTCGCGCGTTCGTTTTAAAAATAGGGGGTGTAGTTAATCGGTTTTTATCTAGTCAATAGTAAGCAATATGACAAAAAATAATAAAACATTATTAATTAATATGGATAAGTTATATATATTATACATACACTATAGGTGAAAACACTGGTTAGTATTAAATATAGAATTGTTATTATTTATTTTTGGAAAAATTATATTTTACGTATTGTTAGCGGACAAAAAGTAGTAAGTCAATGTTTTTTTTTTTTATTATTTATACCCATACCTGATCCTATTTTTCCAGTTAAAACACTTAATGTAAAAGTGTTTCTTTATGTCATTTTATTTGCGGTGTGACACTTCTAAGGGCAATGCTTATAGTCACAATGTGACTACAAACATTCAACTGTATGACTCTGTATTCTACCACCATTTTGAATTGCCGCTCTGGATTATGTCCAAAAGAAATTAAAAAAAGAGCTTGTGCACTATGTACGCATATCAGAAGTGAAACTTCTTAAACTTAAACGCCCTAGCCTAGGATTTGGTTAAAAAGTAGCTTTTTTTTAAATATATCATTCAATTAACAAAAAGGGAAGGCATAAATGAAAAAAAAGTATTGTAAACTAACAAAGATATCACGATAATTAAACGCCCTAGCCTTATACATATTTAACGGATTTGGTTAAAAAGTTGTTTTTTTTTTTAAAATAACTCAATTAACAAAAAGGGAAGGCCGAAATGAAAAAAAAACTATTCATCATAAAAGTTTCGCTTATGTCTTGACAAGGTAATAGAGCAAATCCCATATTTTTATCTTGTAAACTAACAAAGATATCACAATAAACGTCCTTCACCGCTCGTCGTGTCGCGTCCTTCCACCGCACGTCCTAGTCGAATTTTTGAAGTTTCACTTCAAAAATTCGTATAATTTTAGACATGGCTTAGAATTTTAGTAGGAGTTTTTCAAGTAAAAGAAAAATTCCCTTTAATAATAATACTGAGCTCATTTTGTTGTCAAAATTATTCCAAATCAAAACTAATCATATTTGATTAAAAATATAAGCCTGCCTATATTTGAGGTTGGCAGCATCGCAAGCTATGTAGTCAAGTTTCGCTTGAACTCAGTTTAACAAAAAACCAAACCGATTTAACTCAAATTGCTAAGAAATAAGATCAAATATAGACGGTTATCTTAATCGGTTGTCATTAGTCGGAACTATTAATAAACAAAAAAAAACTATGTCTGCTTAAAAACACAGGACAGAAGTGAAATTTTCAAAGAGCATCAAAAACTATAAGAAATAGCATTTACCTATCAAGTGCTGGTTTATTCACAAATAAAAATTAATAAATAATACTTAATAGAGTGTACGATATCTACATAATTTGTGCATAATACAAAAATGGTAGAAATGTTCTGGACACGTTGTTTTTCCGCTTGGAAAATTTCAAAATTCTCGGATCTTGGCCCATTTTCCCACCTTCAAGCAGTAGTGGACAGACCACTTCTAATCAACACAAAATGTCCAAATTTTCCGATCTGGTTCATGTTCCCAATCGTTTAAATGAGGCAAATAAATGTGCATATTTACTTACCGCAGAGACTATACGCATGGATATTCTAAAAATGAAATGTGCCTCAAAACCTGTCATAAAATGGACAGAAACTACTCCTAATCGACAGAAAAGGTAAAATTTTCCGATGCTGACCCATTTTTCCGGGTTCAAATAATTTTAAATGAGATTTCAGACAAATAAATGTGCATATTTACTGATATGCGCGGCAATATTCATTTTATACTTCGACAGAAGCGCCAAACTGTGCACTTTACAATAGTAAAAAAAATATTTTGATAGCTCAACTAGGTACGAAGATATTGGAGTGAATATGTAAAAGAACGCAACTCGATTTTATCCATTATTTGCTCAATTACACCTACAGTTGTGACGTAACTGGCGTAGCGGAGATGAGTGTCACGGCTAGATCTATCGGTAGGCTACGAGTGACCCCTCTTTTTTTCGACAAGCAAAGTGTCCAGAAAATTTCATAGGGATTACCTGATTGATTTTTTATCGGGTTAGTTTGGGTTAGCAAAATTTTGGTATGGTATTGGAGAAAAACATTGATATAACTTGAGGAATATTCGTGGTTGGACCTACCTGGATAATGGATCATATGAAGGCTAGACGAAAGTCGTCGAGATGTTATTGAATCATGGTGCGAAAACGGAGGAGGAAACAATTGAAGATTTGGCTACTGAAAAACATCATCATATATTAATAGCTGAAGCATGAAACCCTAAGAAAATAAGAATATTTCCATTTATGATAGTAAAGCTGTCCTACAATTTACAGCAAATTTTCGACTGTTTTGTATTAAATCGATCGTAAATAACAAAAGAGGATCGGGGAACCAACCAAAGTTGACCAAAACCAGTTGAAATAAACTCAAGGAATTGACTAAAAGCAGAAAAAGTATTGATTAATCACAAAATAACATTAACTTACGGCATCCATAGATTAGATATTCTAAATTGTGCCATGTGTGTGGAATGTTATCTGTTGTAAGGATTTCTATCGGTAATGCAGGTTGGGAAATCTTGAGGAAATCGAGATTTACTATGATTATCAAAAAAGCTTACTTGACAAAATTAGGTTTATAATTTTGTGTGATTCTGACGAATTCGCCAAGTTCCGACTTTTCCTAGTCATTTGGATTTAACAGTGTCGTAAAAATAGCAGAAGCTGTGTTGGCAGCGTTGTTTTGGACGGATAATGTCAGGGGACCACTTTGAAATTATTTTTAAAAATTTCAGACTTGTTGATCCCGCCACTGGAAAAAATATTGGGCAATATAAAAAACTATTTCGTCCAGGAAAAAGTTTGTTAATCGATGAGGCCATGATTGGCTGCAAAGGAAGGTTATCATTTCAACAGTATATACTTATATCGAATAAGAGCCATAAGTGTGGTATTCAGCTTTACGAAGCGACTACAGATAATGGGTTTATACTCAATGTAATTGTATACACTGAAAAAGGAACACTAGTTGAAAAAGATTCGTCGCATTCTGAAGTATAGGAGCTTCTGAAAGATTACTTAGAAAAGGTTCATACAGTCTACCTTGACAACTTTGGCACCAGTATATCGCCGACAGAATACTTATTCAAGAAAAAACTCTTTTGGTAGGAATCTTGCGTGAAAACAGAAAGCGAACCATACAGACACAATGAAAGTCAAAGGCGAAGCTGCATGGAAAATAACCGGACCCGATCTACTTACCAGTTGGAGAGACAAAAGTTGAAGTACAGCTCAAAAGCCATAAATTTTCAAGGAAAGAGGGGTGGATTTAAAATAAAACCTAGATGTATTCTGGACTAGAACAAACATATCTGGAATTGATAGGTCAGATCAGATGACGGCCTGTTACTCTCCACCGCGGAAAAACGTAAGGTGGTACAGAACATTATTTTCTCACCTGATAGATGTGTGTATATGGAATGCCATCTATCTCTATAATCATCACCAGAATAAAAATATCCGACTTCTCAACTTCCGCGGAAAAGTCATAATGAAATTGCTTAACCAACCAGATGCTTTGCAACCAGTACACGTAGCGGCAAATATGGTACCTTTCGTTATTTATAACCGAACCTTTCAGGTGACAATGACAAAAATGCCGACAATGTAAAACAAGAAAGGAGATAAGGAAAACAATATATAGTGAGTCCAGAAAAACCAGACTTTTGTGTAATCTCTTGCTTCCAAGAATGGGTATGGATTTTTTTTTGAATATATTAGTTTTTTTTCACTTTTATAAAAGTCCTTTTGGAATAAAAATTTTTGCATGGAATACAAAGATTGTTTCATTACTATTTTTCGTACATGCACACAGCCTTTACTCTTCATTTAATTTCATATTATGCCCAGTGTATTGGACAGTCTCTAATGACCATGACAGCTGTCAAATTATATTTTTGAAACTACATATTACCTTTCTGGATCATTAAAATCAGTAATTAACAAAAGGTTCACTTTGGTTTATGCGTTGATAGATACAAGATGTTTAAAGTGAAAATTTTTTTTTTGGAAATGGGTACTCATTAATTTGAAAATGGTTGAACGAACCGAATTCAAAATTCGCTTACTTTTTTCGAGATTGAAAAATATAATTTTCCCAACATTTTTAGATTTTTCTCAGAGTGCTGCAAATGAATAAATTCACCCTAGAATTGTTTATCCTTGATATTTGAGGTCTCTTAACTATAAATTATGAATTTATTTAACGACACATTCCCCTCTGCATTTTTCACGCATTGTACCAGCGCCAGCCAAAATAAATTAATAGTACCGTTGATAGCACGTTTAGAACTCCTACAGGTCAAAACGGGCCATCAGAATGCAACTTTTAATTTGGTTTATTTGACTACCTTTCAGATAAACCGAATATCCGCTTCTGGGATCTGACGGACCTGAAGAAGAACGTCGTCGAAGAATGCAGGTGGGTGGAACCAGAATTGAGGCCCGAGTTCACTTGGGTGTCTGAGTCGATGCGAAAGGAGTTCTCCATATTGTTCCACCATTTCGAGAAATTCGAGAATGTCTAGTCAAAATATGGTATGGTAAATAATCTCTAAAAATTATGGTTCTCACTAAGAAAACTGTATTCAAGTTAAAGAAAGAAAGATATACGAAGCTATTGGTCACCCCCTCATCATAAAACGTCGTCGAGCGCTAGCCTGCCGGACGGGTTTCTGACATGCATTAGCGATGGAGACGCTATAAAAGTTAACAGCTGTAGGTACAGGGTGGGACATTCGACGTTTCTGGCGAAGCAGTGAACGGATCGCGTATTTAGGAAGCCTCCGCGTTACAGAACCCCATCAGTTAAATAACGCCGACTAATTGGCTAGATAAGCACGTGTGTTACACTCGCCCCGCCCGTCAATGTTGTTTACGTTTTTTCACTTCACGCATTATTTGTATTCATGCAATGCCCTCCGCTCCCTGCGAGGCGAAACCAACAAAAACTAACCCAAGGCATGCCAAAGAAAAAACTAATTCAAAAAAAATAAATAAAAAAAAGTTGCAAGGGCCGGGCGTCGAACCCATTGCTCCGCATTCTAAACGCGAGCATTACCACCTGGGCCAGGCTTTCACATTCCTGCTTTTCTCGAAAAGTCTCATACAAATGCGTGAAAAAACGTGCGTGCAAAAAACATTGACGGCTTGACGGGCGTGGTTGGAGTTAGCCAATCAGGCGGCGTTATTTAACTAGAGTTCTGTAACGCGGTGACAAATGAAATACGCGAACGGATCGCTCTAAAAATTTTATAATTCGCCTTTTTCTAGATTACGGTATTGCTACTTTTACTAGGAAGCAATAGCAACTGTGACATTTTAAATGAATCATCAAGTATACAATCTTGTTTTTAGAATCCCTACTATTTTCTTAACAACTGTCGCTAACATTTCTCCATACCTAATTTTTGCTGTTTTCAAGATAATAATCAATTTCCGTTTTTTTGTCCTCGAAAACATGACCTTTAAAAAATTCTGATGTTTTTGAACTCTGAGATACTACGATACTGAAATTTAGTTTGTAGTTAGGTGATATCCACCAGGCGTGTCGTAATTAACTATTGTTTAACATAAACGTCATGTTACTTTCGTTATCGTTTTGATATTCTAATATATTTTTACAAGTTGCAAAATACCTTTAAAAACTATTCAAACAAACACAAAACGCAGTTCTTAAATTTTTTTTTAATTTTGCTTGAAGAATTGAATTAATTAGAGAAGAAATAGGTACTTGAAGAACTAATTAGAGAGGTAAATAGGTATATTAATGTAGATATTTTGCCTGTTAATAGGCAACCAATTAATAATATTCATTAGGGGCATTTTGAGCACAGTTGTAGGAAGCTCGACACGACGAGTCTTCTACACATTGATCAGGAGAAGTTGCCTCAGAAATAGGGCTTTTTGACGATCGTTGGATAAGGCGTTTCGAACCTTAGCATTTCGCCCGGAGATTACACAACCTTAATCCATAAGATTTTACGTGTGAGGCATGTTTAAAGAAAAACTTTACAAAGCACTAGTAAATTCAAGAAAAAGGTTGCCACTCTGATAAATAGAAAAATCACACATTTAATTAATATCATATATTGTACTCCTATAATGTTACGCAGAGCCTGACTTGTCACTGCGTATAAAAATAGAAAAACAAAACTTATCCGAGTATTCTTGGTTGAAACAAATGATTGTTCGCTCTTAATTGAATTTACCCACTGCTGCCTCAATTCACCTTCTTTTGGACATGGAAAAAGTTGTTGTGTTCGTTTTTTCAATTTCCTCTACATTTGCGAACACAATAGGCAACAGGTTAACACCATCTTTTCAATTCACTCAACACTACTATACACAAATATTTAAAAGTAAGTGATCTCAACTAAGCGACTGAACTTAAACCAAAGCATAAACAATAATAAACATAAATATTTTAATTATTACAACATGCGACGCGCTTTCTGTGTAATATTTTTTTTTTAAAGAGTAAAGATTAAAAGATGTTCAATGCTCGTGAAGCTATGACTAGTTCCACCGTGATTAGTATTATTGTACAGGGTGGCCAACTAAGAATGCCAGGTACTGTATCTGGGAAACTATCCATCGTAGAGACTTGTGGCAAAAAATGTAATTACTAAAACGGTCAAGAGAAAAACCTGGAAAATATTTTCAAGTTCCTAAAATGACCACTAGGGGGCGTAACTGCAATCTTGAATCTAAAAAAGTGATGTTTCTGTGAATTCCGCTATATTAACCTAATAAAAAAAATTCACATATTTGAAGTTGAGGATAATGTAAAACTTTTTTGTTTAACGCTTTTTGCTGTATCTCTAAAAATAAAGTGGTAGGGGATATTCAAAGTTTTTTTTAAATAACACCCTGTATCTGCGAAACGGCTAAGCCGATTTTAACAAACTTGGGTTAGTTCAAAGGAGCTATTCTTGGGCTACAAATGTTATATTATTTAAAGTTTCGTTAGTTTCACATGTCGCCGCTAGAGCGCTATTTTCGACATTTCGACAGAAATGGTTAATTTTCTCAACAAAAATAAAAGCATTGATATGATTTTTTTCCCATGAAAAAGTAGCTAAATAATGGCTAAACAAGCTCGCGAAAACCGCATCTTGATATCTTGTTCCTAACCCAAAATATAGGCAAAAAAATTTATTACTTACGAAAATCCCTTAATTTTTTTTTTACTATATTTATCTCGAATTTTCTCTTTTATAAAAGTTGTGGCCCTGGAAAGGACCGATTTAAAAAAGGAAGGTTCTTAGTGCCCCCGCAAATGCTCGAAATGCTGACCATCACGCTCTGCTCTATGCATTGCTGAAGCCTCTCATGGGTAGACAATTGAAAGAAGCAGGCCATGGAAAGAAAACAAATGAAAATATAAATAATTCTTCCTCAAATTGTCAATAGTTTCGCTTTATTTTGAGCAATTTTTGTGTTTTCAAAATGCGTTTCACGAATGATGAAGCTGTTGACATGCTTGCGGTTTATTTTGAATGTCTTCAAAATGCCGCAGTAGCTATAAGGTCGCGTTCATATTGGCACCGCTCCAGCGACGAGCGTCGAGCGATTCCGCTTGAGCCTTATCATCGCGCGCGTCGTCGTGTTTATATTGGTACAGCATTATTTCAGTTATTTTCTCGGTTTCTCTCGAATAGAACTGATGAATTCGGTGACAAAGAAGTTGTTACTTATGGAAAATCCACGGCTAAGATGGTTAATTAGAAAAAAAACTACAAAAAGACAAGGCGTTCATGACCTTAATAAAAACAGAGTCACTTATGGCGAATATCATCACCTTTATCGTCAACTTCGTGGTGATCCAGTACGTTTTTTCCAGTTTTTAAGAATGTCAGTGGAAACTTTTGATTACATTTTAGACATAATAAAGCATAGACTTAAGAAGAAAACAACTAATTTTAAAAAGCCTATTTCTCCGTCAGAAAGACTGTATGTAACCATAAGGTAAGTAATTATATCTTTATTTCAATATTTTACAAAATGCAACAAAAATCAACATAAAATGAACATTAAACAGAACTTTTATTTAGAAAACCAACAAAACTTGTAAGTACTAAAAACGATAAAATAAATTAACATAACCTCAGTTTTAAAATGGTGCTCGATAGTCTTCTAATCCAGAAGCTTGTGTTTCTGAAGAATATCCTGGATGTACAGAAGAATACCCTGAATGCCCTGTAGAATACTCTTGTCGATTTTGTTGAAGGAAGTTGCAGTTATTTTGTTTTTTTCGTCGAAGAGCCTCCATTATAACATTTTGAATACCTGATCTAACTTCAAGTTTTTCCAACGAATCAAATTCGGTAAAATAGGGTAATAGGCTCATCAAAAACTGATAATCCGGATTACTAATTAATTCTTCATTCTTTTTTTGGTCGTTTTTTAATAAGTCTAATTTTTGCTTTTCAATTTCTAGATAAGTGTTAATTTCAGCTTTTGCGGTCGCTTTTTTTTACGTGGATGCACTGGAGTGTTAGTACTTCGGGAAGAAGAACGCTAACATGTTGCCTCTGAATTTTGAAGATTAGCAGGAGAATTTATGTTTGGTGACATAGGAGACATAAGAGTAACATCGGTTTCGGTTTCCGTATCGCTGGTTTCTGTTGCTGACACGCAGTCGTTCAAATTTCCCTGTGTATTATTTGCCATTAGAACGTCTTTTGTGAACATCATTTGATTGAAAAAATGCCATTTTCCTTTATATCCTCCTTGTTCTTCAGAGCCTGATCGACATTCGGGAATACTTTTTAGCTCGATTCGGAATTTATCTTTTAAATTTTTCCAATTAGCTTTTGCCATATTTGCTAAAACAAATAAGTCTAAATTACTTGTACGTCAAGAATGCGTATATCTCAGAATTAATTATATATTTTTTTGTTCTAGGTACCTGTCTACTGGACTGTCATTTAGAAATCTTGCTACTACAATAAGAATGGGGGTATCCACTTTAAGTAAAATCGTTCACGAAACATGCGTTGTATTGTGGGAGGAATTAGTAACAGAGTTTATGCCAGTTCCAAATCAAGACCAATTGGAAAAAATTGCCGAAGGTTATGAAAAGAGATGGAAATTTCCAAACTGTTTCGGAGCAATTGATGGCAAACACTGTCAAATAAAATGCCCTTCTGGAACTGGGTCTAGCTATTTTAATTACCTGAAATATTTTTCTATTGTGTTACAAGGCGTTGCTGATGCAGATAAAAAATTTATAGCAATAGAGGTAGGGGCTAGAGGAAAACAAAGTGACGGAGGAATATTTTCTTCTTCAACTTTATTTCGCTCTATCGAAAATGCTACATTCAATGTACCGCCAGCTAAAGAGTTACCCGATACCAATATTAAAGCACCGTATGAACTCATTGGGGATGAGGCATATCCGTTAAAGTGTTATTTAATGAGGCCCTTTCCTAATAGAAATCTAGACCCTATCAAGGAAAATTTCAACAAAAGATTGTCATCTGCAAGAAAGTGTATCGAATGTGCCTTTGGTATACTGCGAGCAAAATGGAGAATATTGGGAAAAGATATCGAAGTTGAACCAGAAAAAGCAATAGCCATCATAAAGTGTGCCTGTATTTCACATAATGTCATAAGAGCACGTGATGGGGATACAGACCTTGATTATTGCAACACGATTATTATAAATCATGACAATATAGCAGAACAAGTAGATGCCTATACAAACTATGGCAGAACAACAAATCAAGCAAAGGAAATCAGGGAAACATTTGCACAATATTTTTTAGAACATTAAATATATAAAAATTAAAATATTGTATTCATTATTCAGTGTTAGAAAGTTATCTTTATTTTAGATATACTAGTGTGTAACAAAAGTATCTTGCATAAAATACTTAAATACCTAACCTATATGTTTTTGTTTACCTACCTGGAACTCCTAGAATCGTTGCAATATCTCCCCATAATTTTGCGACAATTTGTCGGTCTTTGTAAGACCGATGTCTATCGTTCCAGAGGGCTGGTCTTGTTTGCACCTCAGAAATTAACATTTCACGATCGATGGTTTCACTTTGGAATGTCATCGTAAATTACATTCGGTGTACCGCGGTATCGATGCCGGTTAAAAAACGAACAAGATCGAAGCTCGAGCGGCGCGATGCTTTGCAACGCGCGTCGACGCCAGACACCGCTCGTCAATATGAACGTAACGTTTCCATTTAAAATCTGTTGTCGGAATAGGTTTTTGACAACGCTCAAGCGGCATCGCTCGAGCGGTGCCAATATGAACGCCACCTAAGAGTTTACGCGGCCCGTTATCCAAATCGACGTCCTTGCGATGTGAGAATTTTTCCCCGATTAGTGGCGAGCTTACGAGCCAATGGTAGTTTTCGGCCTGCGTTTCAACGGCAAAAAATTGGAAGAACACAAGAAAATATCAACTACGTACTGGGGTATATTGAAGGAAATCCTCATGTTAGCACAAGAGCGTTATCGCTTGAGTTGAACATAGCACGAACAACGGTTCAAAATATCTTGAAGGATTATAGGTAAGTTCTAATGGCTATCACAATATAAGTATTGGTTGAAACTTTTTTTTTTTAATTACTTTTAGAATGCATCCATATCATGTAGTTCTACATCAGGCTTTGAATGAGGAAGATTTTGATCGCAGGTTGGACTATTGCCATTGGATGTTAGGTATGATACGCGAAAATAGAGAAATTTTATTTCAAATTCTTTGGACCGATGAAGCCACTTTTAATAGTGATGGGAGAGTCAATCTGCACAATATGCACTATTGGTCTGCAGAAAATCCGCATTGGATGCGTGAAGTTCAGCACCAAGGACGTTGGAGTTTAAAAGTGTGGTGTGGCGTACTGGAAGGCAAAATTATTGGGTCATATTTTTTCGAGCAACCCCTAAATGGCAATGTCTTTCTTGAATTTTTGGCCAATCAATTAGCGTTGTTGTTGGAAGATGTGCCTCCGGAAACGAGGCAAAACTTGTTTTTGCAGTTGGATGGTTACCCAGCACATTTTGCTATTAATGTGCGAGAGCATAGCGATGCAGTATTTCAACAGCGGTGGATTGAAGAGGAAGTCTGTTCCCATGGCCTCCGCGATCACCAGACTTAACTTGTCTGGATTTTTATTTATGGGGGCGATTAAAGGACATCGTGTTCCAGACTCAACCGACGACCAGAGAAGATTTGAAAAACCGGATTCGTACTGCAGTACGAACCATACCGAGAGCAGAAATTGAAACTGCAGTTTTGTCTACCCATGAGAGGCTTCAGCAATGCATAGAGCGTGATGGTCAGCATTTCGAGCATTTGCGGGGTCACTAAGAACCTTCCTTTTTTAAATCGGTCTTTTTCAGGGCCACAACTTTTATATAAGTTAATATAGTAAAAAAAAATTAAAGGATTTTCGTAAGTAATAAATTTATTTTGCCTATATTTTGGGCTAGGAACAGGATATCGAATTGCGGTTTTCGCGAGCTTGTTTAGCCATTATTTAGCTACGTTTTCATGGGGAAAAAATCTTATCAATGCATTTAATTTTTTTGAGAAAATTAACCATTTCTGTCGGAATGTCGAAAATAGCCCTCTAGCGGCGACATGTGAAACTAACGAAACTTTAAATAATACAACATTTGTAGCCCAAGAATAGCTCGTTTGAACTAACCCAAGTTTGTTAAAATCGGCTTAGCCGTTTCGCAGATACAGGGTGTTATTTAAAAAAAAGCTTTGAATACCCCCCACCACTTTATTTTTAGAGATACAGCAAAAAGCATTAAACAAAAAAGTTTTACATTATCCTCAACTTCAAATATGTGGAATTTTTTTATTAGGTTAATATAGCGGAATTCACAGAAACATCACTTTTTTATATTCAAGATTGCAGTTACGCCCCCTAGTGGTCATTTTAGGAACTTGAAAATATTTTCCAGGTTTTTCTCTTGACCGTTTTAGTAATTACATTTTTTGCCGCAAGTCTCTACGATGGATAGTTTCCCAGATACAGTACCTCGCATTCTTAGTTGGCCACCCTGTACACTTACCGAATTCGACCAGTAATCCACCGCAAAAATAATTACCCGGCAGGTTGGAACTAGTGCTGGCAAAAACCGTGAAAAGTTGAAACCGGTTATTCGGTTTTCTTAAAAACCGGTTTCGGATAAAACCGGGTATTCGAATAATAGTTAAAACCGGGTATCCGGATAACCGGTTAACCGGTTAATCGGATAGACGGTAAATCGGATAACCGGTTAATCGGTTAATACACAGTCATCATCATAATTTATAATTTGTTCTTAAGCATATTTCCATTAGTTCAGTTTTCCTACCGATACTAAGGAAAATACTGCCCGCGGAGGGCACAATCATTAAATTCTAGTGAACCAAATTTATTCCAGTTTTTGGTCCTTATTGAAATAAACCCGAAGGTAATAATTAAATTAAAAATATTGTTTATTACAAATTACAATCGATAAAGATTCTGAGCAGAAAAAATATTACAATTTTTTAAAACTTAAATAATTATAAAGGTATTCTATTATATTATTTTTCAATCGCCCTCTAAAAGCATTTCCAAATTTAATCACCGTCCAGTAGGTATGTGGTATGTTACGATTCCAAATACCCAGTTTTTACTTTACTTTCTATCTTTTTTACCATTACTTGAGAACCGGATGGCCCAGTGCCATGTAACTAGATAACCGAGAAACCGGTTATTCGGTTAATCGATTAATCGGTTAAACTAGAAATCGGGTAATCGGTTAACCGAGTATCCGGTTAACCGGTTTCGGTTTTTTGAAAAACCGCGGATAATCCGAAACCGGTTAACCGACTATCCGAAAAACCGTCTTCGGATGCCAGCACTAGTTGGAACGCAAGGCCTTGTAGCAAGCTGTAAAGTGAGCGCGCAATTTGCCCGCTGCTCAATTAACAGGAGCGATTCATTGGGCGCCACCGAGTTCGTTACGGACAAAACTGGAGATCCCCGCCTTATTCGTGGAACCTGCTGCAAGACCTCCGCTCCCCAAGGTAAACCTTGCCGGTAAGAGTCGCAAGAAAAGAATGTCACCACCAAAACTAGTAAAGCTGCAAAGTTTCGATATGCAAAATTGTTGAGCCAAATAAAAACGCCGCAAATACAATACTATCTCTTTATTTGAACATATCAAAATAGGCAACGGTAACTGCCAGAAATAGCGATAAATACAAAAAAAGGTGTATAAGGAAATTGAAGGAGGCCAAAATTTTTATATAAAAATTCAGGTGCGATACCAATGATAGGTGGTTTGATCCCAAAAAAAAACTATCTAGCAATCTAGCAATAAAAAATATAAAATTTATCAGTGGTTGACCAAATCTCTATGTAGATATGTGATGTCAAAAAAATGAAGATGAAATAGGCACCACTTAAGTGCCTGAGAGCCCCAGCGAGAAATAGAGGAAAGTAAAAAAGAAAATTTGGGTTTGGTCTACCGCGCGGGATCGTGATCACGTAAACCGTAGAGATACAGTGGGCGCAAATACAACAAGGGTAAAGGTGCTAACTTAAAAAAAGACAGTTATTTCATAACAGACATTTAAAACTAAAAATATTTAGCACTTAGCTTTCATGGAAGTTTCACCGTCAGGTGAACACGGACGGCTTGTTCCGGAACCAAGCTGGGTGGACGATCCTCCGACATCCAACACGTCTAGCTGGTCCAACGGACTGTCCTATTACACCAGGTAAGTGGTCTACAAAGTTCCGCTAAGCCAAAACTACAGCAGTTCAGCCAGGTGGGTGGACCATCAAGTTCCCGCCTGGTGGAAGAACAACCAAATTCCTGCCTGGTGGAAGTACCCTAGGAGTGGAAACATTCCCTAGTAACAAGTCACAATGATATGTGAATCGATTGCTATTATATACTATCCTTTCAAAAAAAAATAATTCAGCAGTTTCAGATTTTAGAGACAGGGTATTCTCCTTTTTATTTTAAATCAAATTTCAAAAATGAACCAAAAGTATAAAAAAACAAAGAATAAATGAGAAAAGAGCACCACCGTAATAATCTAGATATTAGAGCAATTGAAATATTACAATTATAGCTTAATGTTAGTTATGCAAAAAAACTAAAAAAGGTTCAGTTCGCCCAAGGGAAGCCGACATCATCAGTTCAAAATTAAATTACAGCCTTTTAGAAAGAGGAAATGAGGAGTCCAAGAATTTGGACCGAGTTTGGCACAGCAAAATAAACGTAAATAATCGTTAAGAGCAGTATCTAAATAACAGCAATAGAACAAAATAAAAGATAAATGAATGTAATTAAATAGATTGTCCCTAGTCTGGCACAAATAAAATTCACACCATATTGATAAAAGAATTCAAGTATGATCTAAATAATGAACAAAAAACACTAAAATAAACTTTAATGAAGAATCCTACTAAACAAATTTGACAAATAAATGGTCTGAGTGATCCTCCAATATTATTATAAAATAAAAGCATAACTTCCCGAATTTCAATAATTCAAGAGAAAGGTCCCAGTACGGTCCACATAACGAAACAAAAGCACTAAAATATACTTAAATAAAACCATCGTACTAGACGAATTTGCCAAATAAATGGACCAAACGACTTTCCAATATTAATATCAAAAAGATAGCGTGCCTCTACCTTTAATTTAATAAATCGAGAATAAAGTTCAATACGGTAAACAACAATGAATGAAAATATTCGAAAATATAAAATCTGCCTTAAATAACGCGATATGATGGCTTCCCTTCGCAACGGAAACTAATAATAAACAAAAACTGCATAACCTAACCATTAACAACCGAATTTCCCGGTTTAGTGTCTAATTAACAGTTAAAATAAACTACCCACACGAATCACTAGAAGTTAATTGCAAGATTGATTATTAAAATTAAAGATAAAACCAGTAATTTCCCATTGCATCAATTCTAACCTCGGTAATAAATAAATTCCATGAAATTAGCGGTTTTTTGCAATAGTAACAACCTATGGCTGCAAACAATAGATGCCTTTGATAAAGCAGCATGATAATCAACAGTTAAATTTTACCCTCGCGGCTAAATCGCTACGGAAAGGTTAAATAAATTAAACTACTAAAGTATCGAAAATCTGCAATGCATTTCGTCGGAAATAAAATAAAATGATTAACTTGGCCAATCGCAAAACCCCGTGAATAAATAATAATGACTATTTTACTCAAATACAAAGCTCCAATTAACTTGACATCATGCCGATCAGTTAAGCCAATAAATCGAGACCGAAATTAAAGTTAACGATTAACTAAATCAAGCGCAAAGCTCCGCGAGTAAATACAAATAATTAAGCCATCCGAATACAAAACCTACAAGCCTTGATTACTCTCTAATCAAATTGACGTCACGCCGATTAATCAAGCTATTGAATCGAGTCCGATATGAATGGAAACAGTTATTTTTAACGATTATTAAATAATAAACTAGGCCGTCCGAATAACAAAAAGAAACCCTCAACCTTAATTAATTTCTAATTGGGATGACGTCTCGATCAATTAAGCTTATTATATCGGGTTCGAAATGAATGAAAAGCGAAATAATAGAACCATGCAAATACTAAAAACACGAGAACGCAAAACATCTGCAATTAATAAAGAAACTTACCTTTTAAAATGAGGGCACACTACGCGAGCGACACAAAGCTAAGTACTACAATGGCGGCTGAAACTAGACCGCCAATTCCAAAAAACCTCGTCCAACGAGATTCCTGCATCTACGGCACTAAAACTAACGAGAACGAATCGAAATGGCCGATGCGGAAATTTCTACGTTGGTCGACAAAATCCCGCTAAGGTATCTGGGATTAAACCAGATTTTTAAATGAATTGACCGGACAACCGAAAAGCTTGGCTAGCAAACGGACCCGTACTAGGCGGAAAACGAAAGGGTCGGCTCGCGCCAGAAAAATGAGAACGACGGGCAGAATTAACACAACAAAACATGAAACGACAGAGAGTATGACGAAGGCGCCAGATAGATATGATGCTGTATTAAATCGCGGAAACGAAATGTCACAAACACGTACCTAAATCCACCCTACAACCCTTAATAAATATTTAATAATTCAATAATGTCACAAATAAAAAATGTTTAAATATCCCAAGCAAAACTGAGGTATTAAAATCAAACCTCTGATGTCCGGCTATAGCCTAAAAAGAATTTGTGGTTACCTAAAACTTATTATATGTACTGTCAAAGTAAATAAGTAAGTAGGCATTAAGCCACAAAATAAAAAGCTTAATGACTTGTTTGTTTACTTCATGCATTGTCTTTATAAGAAAAACAATGCTTCAGGCAAACAGTGTGAATATTAAAATTTCAGTTATTTTAGATATTACTAGGTATTATCAGCTATGAAACTATAGTAGATATTTGTGGAAACCGTTGTTTGAGTAACCTTTATTCAAACAACGGTGGAAACATACCTTGTACTAGAACAATCAGTCCCCAAATGTGAACTATACGTTTTAAATAGTATAATGTAGAGTAATTAGGAAGTATAGTATGGTGTACTAGGGTTAAGAATCTATTTTCACCAACATAGGGCAATGTCCTTGCTTGCATAAATTTGTAAGGAGCAAATTTTATAGGCGGCGTAACTGGAATAGGCGAGGATATGACAGCCCTGCATGGCATAACGGGCGCGGTGAAGAGGTGATGATGACATTCTGATTCGTGGATGTCGTTCCAGTGGCGCGCGACGGCGGGGTAGAGTGAGGAAGTGATGATTAATTATGATGAGTGTACTTGCTTAAGGTAAAAATATTAGTGGCTGTAATAAAAAAGGCGAAATAAAGCGAGTCAGTGTTGTTTACAGATCAGAAGTCGGATAACCTACGGATTTTCTTATTTGTTGTGAAGAACGGCGAAAAACGCGGTTTTCGGCGAGTGGAATCACGTTGGAGTCTTCTTTTCTTTGCGCGTGGCGGCGTCACAAAGACTAACAATTGGCGCGCGTTTATTGCTATCCTTGATAGTGGATTGATATTTAACAATTTTTGAGAAGGTTAATTATTGTAAGAATTGTGGCGCGTTTTAACTGTGTTTATTGGTATTGATGTGTAAAAGACGTTTTTGTAGTGATTGCCTATGGAGTGAGGCAGAAGTGACGATTCAGAGCTCGATTACGAATCTGAATTGAGCGAGGGTTACCACGGCGAAGGCGAACTAGCGATGGAAGACGAAACAGTCTCCATGGTGCATAAGCTGTTGAAAGGCGGTTTGGCAGCTAGTATCCAGCAGATTGTGGCGGCCGAGGCCGAAATGGCAAAGGCGCCCGATGGTACTGGCGGTACCAATCGCAACAGAAAATGCGAAAAATCAGGTGAAAGCGTTACTCAGGAGGAGGTAAGGCATGCTTCTGGCGAAAGGGTGGACTTCACTTGTAGTTCGGGCTGTATGGGGTCAGGGGCAAGGGCAGGCGGCGACATTATTGACCCTTTCGATCCTGACCGCCAGGACTAAATGTAGTCAGATGGTTGAACAAAATTGATCACTTGGGCGATATTCATGGATGGTCGAACTAAGAGAGAACGCATTTTAAGCAGGCGAAATTGGAAGGCGCAGCCAGGAGCTGGTTTAATCGGCTCGCTAAATATGACCTCTCATGGGGAGACTGGAAGGCGGCTCTTAGAAAGGTGTTTCTTATGGTGCATGATTTTGTTCAGCTGCTCAAGGGAATGATGGCGAGGGTTAAATTGGAAGGCGAACCATGACCCATTATTATCATGTTAAAATGGCGTTGATCGAAAGGTGTGAGCATTCAGGCACAAAGGCGCTTTCGTGTCTGATTGACGGTCTACCTCTCGAACTACAGGCGCATGCGAGGGCAGTTAGTTGCTCCTCCCCTGGTGACTTGTATACTGGCTTTCATTCCTCTTTTGACCGACGTCCATCAATCGGTATCGTGGAATTGAAGGGGCGAGGAAGTCCAAAATCATACATTGGCGAAGGCGACGAAGATCTTGCAGCCTTCTATAAGGCGATTCTCAAATTGGGAGAGGTGTTTGGCAAATTTAAGTACCCAAGGCGTATTTATTTCCGATCGCGGGCTGGCGTTTACGAGCAAGGCGTTTGCTGGCTTTTTGGCCGGGCAAGGTGTAAAACACATGTTGAATGCAATTACTGCAGCAAGGGCGAATGGTAAGGTTGAAAGGCGTAAAATGAAACCTTTAGGGTAGGCGATCTGGTGTTATGCATGGCGAATGCACAGATCGACAAGATCTGATTGATTTACTAGAGAGTACAATGGTTAAATTAATGAGGGCATTAATTGTTGCAGGTTGGCCGAATGTATTTTATAGGCAACGTAACTTTGGAATAGGCGATGACATGGCAACCCTGCATGGCATAGCGGGCGCGGTGAAGGGGTGATGGTGGGTGCCATTCTGATTGGTGGATGCTTTGTATAAATTGTTCACTGCAAATGCCTAAATTTCCAAATTTTAAACATTTTGTATTAAAAACTCGAAATATATCCTTTACTGCATTTAATTTCGGTGCCAACAGGGGTGGCCATATTGGCTGCTACTTTTCTTCATTTCACGGCCTTCTTGTGTAGAAGATGTATGAACAGTGAGTCGTGCCACACTCACTACAAACCGAGTGGTGATAACTTTTTCAATAAAATACAAATAAATGCCTATTCATGCCAGAAACTTGCCTAGTTAGATATATGTGCCAATAAGTCAGAAATAAATAACAATAATAAAGCTAAAAAGCCTCCGGGTATGGGCTACCAACCAAATTTCGGAGAAGGGTTCAAAACATATACATATAAAAGAATTCAGCCATGATTTCCGAAAAAAAAACGCGTGTGCACTATGTGCGCATATCAGAAGTGAAACTTCTTAAACTTAAACGCCCTAGCTTCGGATTTGGCTAAAAAGTAGTTTTTTTAAATATACCACTCAATTAACAAAAAGGGAAGGCTTAAATGAAAAAAAAAAACTTCATAAAAGTTTCGCTTATCTTGACAAGGTAATAGAGCAAACCCCATATTTTTATCTTGTAAACTAACAAAGATATCACAATAATTAAACGCCCTAGCCTTATACCTATCTTAACGGATTTGGTTAAAAAGTAGTTTTTTTTGAAATATAACACTCAATTAATAAAAAGGGAATGCCTAAATGAAAAAAAAATCTATTCTTCATTAAAGTTTCGCTTATGTCTTGACAAGGTAATAGAGTAAATTCCATATTTTTATCTTGTAAACTAACTAAAGATATCACAATAAAAATATTCTCATATTTTTTTCCGCCAGGGCGTGCCGCCCGCTGTGTGTCGCGACCTTCAAATTTTACTCCCGACGCGCGTTAAGAAGTTTCACTTCAAAAATCATAAGTATATTATTTCGAAAACGACAACAGGTAGTCAAAGAAAAATGCTATGGAACTACTAGAAGCGACAATAGGGTAATGTCAAAAATATTTTAGATAATGCCCGTTGCATGGTCGTTGCATGCATTGGTCGTCTTCTGCTTTGCCTATTGCCTTTAGGTGGTATTCTACCGGGCAGTGTCCAGTGAGCAGTCCGGCGGCAGATCTAATATCTACTCTGTTCTTGCCTAAGAGCTGTTCTGCTCTTTTCGCAGGGATGTTGATAATCTGATGATCCTAACATGGTTAGCGAAACGCGCGTCAAGTGCAAAAATTTTGTTTCGCTCTCGTGGATAAAATATGCGTTGTAGCAGAGAAAATAGTAGTTGACAATAATTTTCTTTGATTGTAGTCCACTCTATACCCTACGCAAAATAGGGGATAGTTACCTAAGATGGAGTAGTTTTTTCGAAATGTGAACTAAATAACAAAGGAATAAAAAGGCCTATTTTATTGTGAAAACAGTGGCCATCCAAAATACTAAAAATGGGGCGCTTCGACGATCTGGTTTATTCTACAAAGAACTTCATAAACTGCAATAATACGTCACGATCCATCCATCCTTTGATTCCTTTGCCCTGCGGGAATGCCCGTCTACTTGTGGGAAATATAAAAGCAGGCGCAAGAAAATTACCACTTACACTCATAGCAGCAACTATTGTCACATTTACTCATCTTTCGGGACTCGTCAAACTTCTTACTTGCTTTTTTCCCGTCTGAGCAAGAACTTTAGACAATTTCTCTACGGTAGTCACGCTGGTCTCATTCACGTTCCATATTCTGCCTGGGGTAAGTTTGATGTTTTTTATAAATAACTTCAAGATTATCGTAAGAGGTTGCTTCTGCTTTTCTAAGAGAAATGTTTCTATGCCGACGCAAGAACCCGTAAACCCATTTCCTAGAAGCCATTCGAGTATCTTTATTAAAACTGTTAGAAATATTATTGGCTTGGGCAAAATCAAATGGCAGTTGACGAAGTTCCTTATAGGTTAATCCAAAAAATCACTTTTCCATTTCAAGAACATATTCCACAATCTAATTTTCTTGATCATTAGTGAAAATATTTTTAAACCGCCCAAAATTTTTTTGATTTTCAGTTACAAATTTAGTTTTGTTACCGGTAATCATACCGTTACCGATTTATTCAGCATATTACTGCGAATAAATAATTTTAAAAAATATGGAAACACCGACAACCTGTTCTGGACAACGTTACCAGTGAGCAAGCAAGCAGTGCTGCTGACTATCGTCTAGCCGTTACGCTGTAACTTTTTGCATATATGTAACATACTTTTTGCAACCCCTCCCTCCCTAGCGCCCACCCTCCCTTACGTTGACTGTACCGTACAGTGATCTTGCATAAAGTCACTATAGTGCATTTTAGGATCCTTTACACAAATAGTGCACTATGTAAAAATCGACCTCTCCTATTGGTCGATCCATCTCGTATTACAATATGTCTTCATGATGCAATCAATTTCTGTCTAAGAGCTCTCGTGGTGTAGAGGTTTAGATAGCTGGGTCTCACCTGGACGGGCCGGGTTCAAACCCCGTTGCTTTTTTTTATTTTTTTTTAAGATTATGTTTCTAAACAGTTTTTTTCTTGATTTTGGGTATGTCTTGGATTAATTTGGGTTAGCACCTGGTTAGTTTCCTTTTCTTGAGCCCCCGAAGCGAGCGGAGGGCCATGCGGATCGACCAATAGGAGATGCCGATTTTTATATAGTGCTCTATTTGTGTAAAGGATCTTATAATGCCACTGTAGTTGACCGTTGACTCCAACGCCATCTAGTGTAGGTGGCGTAGACTCGAGCGATTGTACTCGCGCCATGTCTTCGCGATGGAATCAATTTGCCGCAAGAGCCCTTGTGGTCGAGAGGTCTAGATGGTTAGGTCTCAATTCGGCGGCCCGGGTTCAAACCTCGTTACTTTTTTATTTTTTTTAAAGGTTAGGTTTCTAAACAGTTTTTTTTTCTTGATTTTGGGTATGTCTTGGGTTAGCACCTGGTTAGTTTCATTTTCTCGAGCCCCCGTAGCGAGCGGAGGGCCATGCGAAAAGTGAAATGACGTGCCCGTACTTTGTCAGCACTTTCTACGATATCTTTGGCTTTATCTAACTAAAAACCAGGATATATTTAACAAAAGCCGTAAAAAGGCTGATTTTCATATATAGGACTGTGCGCCTACCGTGCACCTACCGTGTCGTTTTCACTGTAAAGCAAAAAATTGTATGTTCCATATAAAACGCACTGCAGCCCTTATTTACATTTTCACATATAGGACTGTGCTACGACCGTGTTGCGGTCGTCCAGTCCTATTGTGAAAAAAGAGAAGACGCGCGACGGCCGCAGCATGGTAGGCGCACAGTCCTATATATGAAAATCAGCCTTTATAGTGGATATACAGCAGCTTGCATGTGTTGCAAAAAGTTATAGCGTAACGACTAGACGCTAGTGTGCTGCCGGAGACAAGAGTCTGAGTACACCGGAATGGATTTCATTATTCATTGACATAGTGCGACACCACGCATTTATATCATTATGATTCATATGAAACGTTGACTATTATGTCACTTCACACATGGCTCTCCGGAGCGCAACTAAACGAAACTAACCCAAGGCATACCCAAAATCACGAATATAAAAAAGGAACAAACATAACCTTAAAAAATATATAAAAATACCTATTGGTACTGACGGGAATCGAACCCGCGCGGTCGCGCGTCGTATCACAAGGTTCACAAGCACAGCCATCTAGTCACTAGACCACCAGGCTATGAAAGTAATTGACCGAAAATTGAAAGCTTTGCGTGCGAAAAACTTTACACGCAATACGCATGCATGTAATATCGCAATATGTCAATGAATCATGAAATCATCATGCCAGATCTCTTTGTATTCCATATCATGCATTTTGCCGATTTTGCGTTTAGGAACTGACCTCAGATCCTCATCTAAATTCTTGAAGGATTTCTCCTGATGGGCTGTTTTGTTGGTGTCATGCATGATCTGACTCATAGATGGCTCCAGTTTTCGTTAAAATTTGTTTTAATTCGATTTTGCGTTTGCAGTGTAGTGTAATTTTATATTCTTTCTCTATCTTTCGATTATCGAACAGGTTGCGTGTTGTGCAAGCGGGAGCCCCGCCGCGCCGGCGCCTGCGGCCAAACCAAGAGCTTTTAATATTTAAATGTAGATGTCACTTGTCAAAGATTGGCATTATTAGATCCTTTATACAAATAGAGCACTATATAAAAATCGGCCTCTCCTATTGGTCGATCCGCATGGCCCTCCGCTCGCTTCGGGGGCTCAAGAAAAGGACACTAACCAGGTGCTAACCCAAACTAGCCCAAGACATACCCAAAATCAAGAAAAAACTGTTTAGAAACATAATCTTAAAAAAAATAAAAAAAAAGCAACGGGGTTTTAACCAGGTGAGACCCAAACATCTAAACCTATAGACCACGAGATCCCTTGACACAAATTGATTGCATCACGAAGACATATTGTAATACGAGATGGATCGACTAATAGGAGAGGTCGATTTTTACATAGTGCTCTATTTGTGTAAAGGATCTTAAAAGGCCAAAGATTGTCTATTATAATGGGCATTTAAAGATCCTTTACAGGCGTAGCCGACTATATCAAAATCGGCCTCTCCTATTGGTCGATTCATCTCGTATTACAATATGTCTTCGTGATGCAATCACTTTGTGGCAAGAGCTCTCGTGGTTGAGAGGTTTAGACGGCTGGGTCTCACCTGGACTGCCCGGGTTCAAACCCCGTTGGTTTTTTTTATTATTTTTTTTTAAGATTGTTTCTAAACAGTTTTTTTCTTGATTTTGGGTATGTCTTGGGTTAGCACCTGGTTAGTTT
>MU190248.1:0-18972 GCA_016904865.1 Pissodes strobi | reverse complement strand
TTTTTTCTTGATTTTGGGTATGTCTTGGGTTAGCACCTGGTTAGTTTCCTTTTCTTGAGTTCCGGTAGCGAGCACAGCGAGCGGAGGGCCAAGTGTAAAGTGAAATATTACTTATTGTAATACGTGCCCGTACTTTGAATGCACTTTTTACGAAATATTTTGCTTTATCTAACTAAAAACCAGGATATATTTAACAATAGCCGTATTATAGTGGATATACCTGTTGCATGTGTTTCCGCGAATACATTCACAAATAATCCTCCTTCACTCAACCGTTGTTTGAGTAAACTCAAACAACGATTCAACGAATAACTAACCTAACCTAACTATGGTATCGAAAATTTGGTCGGGTCGCTAGACGCTTGTCATGGGAACCGTCCCATCTTGGATACCTCTCCTCTACAAATTCCTGACGTGTAATGTTTTTTTTGGAAAGCCGAGGCTCTTTTGGATATGCATAATCGTGTGTTGTGCATATTTCATTTAGTAAATTTTAATCATTCCACTAATATTTCACTTCACGCATGGTTCACATGGTCGGCATGGTCCATCCGCTCGCAAGGTTACGATTTGAACATCCATCTCGGAAAATGGTAGTAAGCTATTGCATTGAGACATATATACTATGTACAACAACGTGGTCCATTCGGGCTATATTTAAACACTGCTCAGAAATAGTTGTATTGTGATCCTGCCGAGTTGTGCAGATTTTCTTCTGGATTCAATTGATTACTATATCTTACTATCGGTTCCCGATAGATTTAGCCACAAATGCTAAGTCTAACTAACCCAAAGCATGCCCAAAATCAAAAACATTTGTATTCTAGGGTTGAAGCACAAACAATATTTGCTTAGCTATATTGTTTGTGGTTGAAGCCAATAGTGCGGCAACTGCACCACACACAATACCTAAATAACCCCAAACTCGGGATTGGGGTTTATTTCCATGAATGAATATATTTGGGGGCTCTCCAAGAAGATAATCCAATGTAAGATCAAGGCATGAATGATCTCAATAACAAAATCAAATAAATACTAATGAAAATACAAAAAAGGTGCATAAATAAGTATAAGTCAAACGGGCTAGGGCCATATTGGTGTATACAGTTACAACTCAACGCAGAAACGGTCAAAACTTTGGAATTATTCCTTAAAAGCTATTGCTAGACCTTCATAACATAAATATTCAAAATAACAAATATTGAGCGAGTCTGCTAGTATTCGAGACACTGATGTGTAAACATATATCCTATGTCGACATGAAAATCTAGTACCACCTTAGACCGCGTGACGCCTGAATATAGGCAACCACTTATTTGGAATTGGTTCCCTATATCCTGGCGTTAGAAAAAAACACGTTTTACAAGAAAGCGCTGAAGTAGACTGCGCATGGTTATGATGTCACATCCGCTTGCACATTTTCATCCCATTTGCCGAGATTTACCCTCATACCGCTGCGTAAGATGTTTACACATCAAAAGGACCCTGAAAAAAGGGGATAAATCGTATCACGGTTGAATTGGATAAAGTTCCTATAATGTCAACGTAAGTTGCAATGTACAGGGTTATCCAACGAGAACTAGACAAGACGATTTTTTGACTTTCCCTGTACTTTTATAAAAAAAAACTGAAATAGCCATCTTATGTAATTTTCTTCCGCGAAGTCGGATATGTTCAGCAAAAAACAATTGAACATCAAATAAAAGTGCTAGGGGTCACTTTGATATATTTTTTTTTAAATGGAACACCAACTACATTTTTGGACTTTCTAGAAAAATCTAAACACATTTTGTGTATAATATCCTATACCTATCTTTAGCTGTTTATCAAATATTGACGTTGAAAGTCGGGTATTTTGACAGGCTCTAAAACCTAAATCGCACAAGATCCACTGATCTATACGAATAGATCAGTGACAAGATCAAAGAAAACGGTTTGCACATTCCTATCTTAAGTTTTCATAAACTATCGAATGACAGTATCTCCGAATTTAACCTGCGGATAAAATTAACCGGAACTTTTAAACCCCGGTTAATTTCAAAGTTAGTATCATCAAAGTATGAAAACCCAAAATAGGAATGTGCAAACCGTTTTCTTTGATCTCGTGCGGTTTAGATTTTAGAGCCTGTCAAAGTGTCAAAATGTCCGACTTTCAACTGTCAATGTCAATATTTGGTAAACAGCTAAAAGCTAAAGATAGGTATAGGCATTGTCTTTTCCCTGTATAAACAAAGGCATAGGATATTATACACAAAATGTGTTTAGATTTTTCTAGAGAGTCCAAAAATGTAGTAATATACAGGATGTTCCATTTTAAAAAATCAAAGTGGCCCCTAGCACTTTTATTTGATGTTCAATTGTTTTTTGCTGAACATATACGAATTCGCGGGAAAAAATTACATAAGATGGCTATTTCAGTTTTTTTTATAAAAGTACAGGGAAAGTCAAAAAATCGCCTTGTCTAATCCTCGTTGGATAACCCTGTACAATGTACCTACATTCCTAATGTCAACGTAAGTTGCAAAAGCGGTAGTTACGAGCTATTTTTAAAAAACTAACAGAGGGAGACCTGAAAGTGCTTGCAACAAGTTATGTAGAAATAGTCGAAATTAAAAGATTCAATCCCATGACACAGATTGATGATAATGTTCAATATGCTGAAACAGGAAAATGCTCCCACATTTCGTCAGTATTTATGAACTCCAGGTGAAAGCAGAAACTTATTTTAGGAAAGTTCCTCAATGCTTTAATTTTTTTGATATTTGGACATGTAAAAATTCAATGCAGAGGTAAAAGGCGATGTGAGAACTGTTCGGATGCTCATGACGGGAAATGCAAGTATACTAAACGTTGCTTCCGTTGTAACAATTTAGAACATGCGTTATAGACAAAATATTTCAGGATTTGTCTCTTCAAAAACAAATAAGACTTTATATGTTAATGTTTAGAAGGTTTATCTAATGTTTAGAAGGTTTATCTAAAGCAAAGGACACGGATGGTGGGTCCCTCTCATAAGTATTAACATTTCATTTCTTCTTTATAAAAGTTTTCTAGTGGAATGCTGGAAGGGTGTGTGCTAATGGTCATAACTTACAGATTTTTAACAAAGGATCAGATGTTATTATTGCTCTAAGTGAAACCTGATAAAACCAGGAATATGTGCTAACTTTCCATTGTTCTCTTCAATAAGACAAGATCGTCCTGATGGAAAGAGGGATCTAAATATTTTCATTTTGGATGATGGTAATTTTGGTCATGCAACTCATTTAGGGTAGCGCGGGGCAATAAGAGCCACCAAAGGAAAGTCTTAAACAAAATGTTACTTATTCCACCGCTAGCAACATTTTTTTTTCTAAATGGTTCATAATGTGTAAAATGAAATGTGAGTATCAATTCTCTGTTCTAGATAAACATTTACTGGTAGGTAAAAACACAAAAACTTATGATCGGCTCTCATTCCCAATAGGCAAATCGGGGCCACTTTATTTTACGTATCTATAAATATGTAAAGAGCATTCTAAAACAAAAGTTAAATTATTTTTGTTAAATCAAAATACATAAATATGTCTGGAAAATTCTAAATTTTAAACTTTAAATTATTTTAGATAAAACAAAAGACGCAAATATCTAGGTCTGGAACATTTTAAAATAAAATTCAAATTATTTCAGTTGAAAGAAAATATACAAATATGTTTGGCACATTCTAAAATAAAATTTTAATTATTTTAGTTAAAACAATAGACAAGTTATGTCTGGAACATTCTGAAACAAAATTTAAACTATTTTTGTTAAAACAAAAGACACGAATATGTCTAGATTATTTTAGTTGAAACAAAAGTCACAGATATAGCATTGCATTATCCACTCCCGAACACTGAGCATGAACCCAACGGCCGCATGTTGTGCAACGGAACCAGAGTTCGCTATCTTTACCTGCGTCAAAGTAGATGAAACATAACTTTGTTTAATTTTCATTGTCCTATTGGTCATCGCAAAAATCTTTTTCAGAAATGCGATCTTCATCTGACGATTCGTCGAAAACTTGCCTCTTTACTTTGTTTTCCTTTTTATTTATTAGTTGTTCTTTGTTTCTTCTTTTTGTCCGTCTGATTTTTGTTTTGTTTACGTTTTTCCCAGACTTGCACGCTTTCTCTAGTCTTTTCTGTTCTTTCTCTTCAAGATGTAACTTTATCGGGGTAATGGTTATTATTTCCGAATGTTGTTTGTCTCTTGGGAGGCTGCTTTTGCAAATCTGGTAACGGAGAGCTTTTATTAAGGACTTCAATAAGAGATCTTGGTTCTTTGGACTTATCATCAATAGAATTTGAGCAAGCAGGTAGATGTTCTGAAGCCTTAGGTGATGCTGTTGACAAAATCTTCACCAAAACGACCACCCTGCAGCTGGAGGTGGCGGTGTTCGATGACGTTAAGATCAATATTTTGCTCTCAATGATTCTGATACTTCATTTACAGAAGTAGAGGTTCCAGAATGTATGAAGTCTTCCTCCAAAAAAATATTGGGTTGGATAGGAACTATCCCGGTTGCTCTAAAACCAGAGACACCCTTTTCTATGAATGCTACCCTACCCTTTATTGAACAGACTTTTCAGCTCATACACTGTTATTTTACTTAAATGGTGAGATTACATATGTCACACTCGAAATTGTATGCTTTCTTCAGAGGTCCAAAGAAAGTCAGATCTAAGGGTTGCATGTGATGTGACGAGTGTGGTGGAAGACACAGCAGCGTAATATTATATTCCCTGCAGTAATTATATGCAGCAAGCGTAGCATGACTACAATGATTGTCAAGAAGAATCAGAATGGGCTCCTCTACATTGGTCTTGGCATGTTTGACCAAACGTTGCAACCACAGAAGGAAAATTTCATCGTTGGTTCAACCACTGGACATTACATGATATTGAGCATCAGGTGGTCCATTTTTTTCTAAAAGCGGTGTATCCTTGGAAAAATAAACAAACGTGGTATAAATTTTTCCGAGGCACTCATAGCACAAATGAGAGATGTTTTTTCCCGCTCACCACTTGTCGCTACACAACTCTTCGTTTTCCTTTTTCAGCTAACACCTTCCAGGATCATGTACGACAGAAATTCCTGTTTCGTTCATGTTGTACATATTAGATGGATTGAACTTGTGCTTGGTGATCACATTCTGAAGATTTTCAAAAAACTTGGATACTTATCCTTATTAAAATTTTGACTCTGTTTAGGCTTGTCGCGTCAGCTCTGCGTAAACTCAAATAAGTGTATCTTCTTAGGAATATGACCAGCCAATCCATTCCAGCTAACCGCTGCTGTTTGTTGAATTGGGGATTAATGTTAAGTGCCTTAGCACATTCAAAAGCTAAACGACGATTACGACGAAGTTGCCATGCTGTCAGGCCTTAAAACAAATTATATAAAGTTATCAGAACGCATTGCGATGTCTTTCTTTTGTTACCTATAAAAACCGCATTTCTGCCCATTTTCTATGAGTGTAGGTACACTTGAAGTGTTTGATAAGGAATTTTACATTGCTGGGCAGCCTTTCGAATAGATGGTCCATAGAGAAGAAATGCTCAGTATTTTATTCACTTACAAAAATATATAACTAAGTATAAATAATCATGCAAAAATTGTTTAGTATTTTTTTGAAGTGAAACTTCTTAACGCGCGCCGGTAGTAAAATTTGAAGGTCGCGACACACGGCGCGCGATACACGATGAGCGACACGACCTGGCGGAACGAAAAATATGAGAATATTGTTATTGTGATATCTTTGTTAGTTTACAAGCAAAAAATATGGGATTTGCTCTTAAACCTTGTCAAGACATAAACGAAATTTTTATGAGGAATATTGTCAAAGAGGAATTTGGGCGCTTCCCTGGTGCGTGCTACTGAGTGGGATTACTGGCGGCGTTCCTCCTTGAGCTGGGGGTTGTATATCAGATGGAATAACGACTCGCTTAATTCGAAACAAACTGTACGTATATTGGCTTCAGATACAGGAAGGAATGCACTTAGAATGACGACTATGTTTGAATACAATTTACTAGAATAGCGTAGAACGCATGACCATTCGATGAGGACTGACCGGACTCGACCTATTCGGGTCCCTTGAGTTTACTTTTAGTTTAAATTGTTATGAGCGTTTTGATTCGCTTCAGTTATATTGGTATGCTTTAATTAGGTTTCACTTTTATCTATGGTTCACTTTACTTTTTACTTTAAGTTTTGCTTTACTTTTACACTTTACTTTTACACTGACGTAACTTTAGGGGAGGTTTGATCTTGGTTCCCAGAGAAGCGTTTGGCCTTAATTAAAAGGGAACTACTTAACGAGAAAGTCAAGATCGGGAGGTTGACCTTGGTTACCAGAAAAGCGTTTGGCCTTAATTAAAAGGGAACTACTTAACCAGATAGTCAAGGTCGGGAGGTTTGACCCTGGTCACCAGAAAAGCGTTTGGCCTTAATTAAAAGGGAACTACTTAACCAGATAATCAGGATCGGGAGGGTTTGAGCTTACAGGAGGAGCGTTTTGCCTTAATTAAAAGGGAACTACTCAACCAGATAAGTTGTCGTCTGCTTGATTTGCCCGTTCTTTTATACTAAATTTTGTTGATATTTGACTGATTGTTTTTAAAACATGTTTAGATAATACTCATAATATTTGATCCTTCAATGTCAAGTATCAAGTTCAAACATTAGACTGAGTGTTCTTTTGTTATTACGCTTTCTAGTTTACAATATTTTTTTTTCATTTAGGCTTTCCCTTTGTGTTAATTGAGTGATATATTTAAAAAACTACTTTTTAACCAAATCCGTTACGATATGTATAATGCTAGAGCGTTTAAGTTTAAGAAGTTTCACTTCGGGTATGAGCACATAGTGCACAACCCTTTTTTTTTATTTTGCGCATGCCTAGGGTTAGTTTGGATTAGTTTTTGTTGGTTGCGCCCCTGTGGCGAGCGGAGGTCCGTTCGTGAAGGTTAGACATGTCTAAAATATATGCCTTAGAAAAATCTGAAAAATTACCTGCTAAATTGGAATTATACATAGCAATTATTTTTTACTTTGAAAAAAAGTTTAGGTGGTCGGCTATAGGTTTAATGTATATGTATGTATTTTTATAAACTTAAAGTTGAATATGTTCCGATTTTCTTTGTCTTAGGTCGATCAACTCATTCCATGCAAAGAATTAGGAAGAAATAGCCGAAAAGGAGCGAAAAGTAGAAACCGGATGTCTGTGATAATCTACCATAATCTGTGATAATATGTGATGTCTATATACGAATTTAATTCAATAAACTTTTTGTCATATAGAAAGAAAATCGTTTTTAATCATTTTGTTCTTCGAAACACTCGAATAAGCACAAAATCATTGACAATATAACCTATTTCTTAATAAAATTATTTTCTGTAAATACGTTAAATTTGGATATTCCGGCATATTATTATATATATTATATAAATAAATGTCTCATCGTCATTTTCAGGGGAAAAATGTAATTTATTTGTGAGTAGTTAACTAATCTTGACGAATCGGTAAATAATAAGTATTCAAGCAGATTTGAAATCAATTGAAATCTAAAATATAGGTGCAGAGAGGTTTGTTTACATTGACTAATATCCTTTTTTAACAAGGATAAACTCCAGTACAAACAACACAATTTAAAATCAATATTTTCGTTACCTATCAATTATTCGTAAGTATTTAGCAAATAAACGCTTAAAAAGTGATATGATTGACACCGCTGAAAATAGATGTGTGCAACTAAAAAAAAAATGGATTTCAATTTCATTAAGGATATGATGGAAGTTATCGAGCAAGGTTAACTTTTTATGTGAAGCATGGGGAAGACACTAGTAACCAATTGGGCTTAATTTAATGACCATAAGAAAATTTATGAGAGAGCAATTAATTCAAATATTCAATTGCGTTCATGACGTCCGTATATGTCTTTAAGAGGTTTGCTCAACCTGCTAAATTTCAGGCAACTATATCAGAGTATCCCGAATTGCACACACTGAGCAAATACAGGTTTTATATCATATACACTTAATGTATTGCCCTCCGCCCGCTCCGGGAGCAAAACTAGCCCAAACTAATTATATTAGGAGATTCGCCGATAATAAAGCTGAGAGGACCAAACTTTTGTTATTAATAAATGGTTTGGTCCCCTCACTAACCCAAACTGACCTGACTAGCTCAATAATTGGCTTACCGTAAGATAGCTGTAGTGAAATTGGGTGAGCGCAATTGGTTGCATTTAATCCTGAGTTACCTGAAAATGAGCCGAATTGAGCAATCCCGGAACGATTGTATAGTACATATACTGCAAATACAACGAACGAGGATTGTTATATGGAGTTGTCAGACGCCCCGATTTAGACGAACAGTCCTGCTTTTTGGTATATCAATCATGGTCCCGCTTGGACGCTGGTTTACCGCATTATTTACAAAAAGAAGTAGAAAAAGAAAAATGTATATTGATCGTGTTCCGCCAATTTTATTTCCAGTAATTAAGGATTTTTCTTTTTGTTTTTAACAAGGTGAAACATTTTTTCTCCGATCTCATGAAACACAAACAGAAATCTGCTTTTTTTGGGAAATCAAAATCAAGATTGCGACCTTTTGTATTTAAAAAATCAGGACGATATGTGGAGAAACGCCGCAGGATAATTTTTTTCCGTCGCATTCATCATTTTCTGAGAATGCATTATTTTTTAAATTAAAAGCTTTATTTTCACCTGCATCTAATGCCAAATGTATAGAGAAACAGAGGCTTATTATTTTGTAATTAAAACTGTATTTATACAACCTTAAATGAAAAAAAATATATATTTTTCTTGTGCACCATACAGTATACACCAGAAGTGAAACTTTATTCGCATAAAACAGAAGCGGAGAATAGCCTATGGGCCTGCACAGAGTATTAGGTATATGACGCATAGTCCTTTCTCCCCATATTATACCACCTGTTTTCTGTTATAAATAATAAAATAATCTTTTTATTGTGTGCAAATTCGCTGACATGAATAGAACATAGTAGCGAACCGCGGCCCATAGCATTTAATCGCCGGTTCTTGTCAGAGAAAGATAGGAGAGTTCGGCGCGGCGTATGATGTGGAAGAGACGAAGATAAAGGATAGTTATCCCATGCTTGCTTTGAATTGTGGACGGGCCGAAAGCAAAATTCGCTTCGTAACCACAGCTTATACAATATAAGTTGTTCCGTAACTATCTACTTCTGTTTTTACCAGCGCACTCTACTTTCGTTCGCCTTACGCCATGTCACACTGTTCGTAAAGCATTGCCACAAACAATATAGCTTTGCGTAGCTATATTGCTTGTGGCATTACACATTTCTTAGCACTTAGCGTTTTCGTAACGCGTTCACCAGATACAGCGGGCTTAAAGAAGCTTCTCTTCAATAAGCCATTATATATTCTTAGTCTTTATTTTATTTCAGACTAGTAACTATAAGGAAAAGTAAAAACCACAAAAACATAATAAGAAAAACTAGTAAAAGAAACATTTTATATACTAAATTAAACAAATAATACAGGCGCTTCTACTCTTCTTTTCTCGAACAAATTCCGTGATTTCTGTTATAGAACTCGATTCCTTAAAGAGTCTTAATTCCTAACAAATCGAGTTGAATTTCCAAAATATGGAAAAGACAAAACAATCTTTGATCGGGAGGCGGAACAGAGTATGTGCTACGAGTCTAGTCATATATTAGTGTCTGCCAGCTATATATTTTTAAATTACAGAGGATACTCAAAATTTCCTCCTGAAGGATTTTTTTTATCTCCATAGTACTAAATTCCCTCAAAATGAGCAATTTCCCTTCGGATTGGCAACACTGGGTACTCTGCCCGAATCCAATTCAAAAGCAAGCTTCCAGTGTTGTGAATCAGATGATGACGTAAATTGATTCTGAATGTACTGACTCTCTTGGCAAGTAGTAGCCACAAGCAAAATCCATGTTGTACTCTAAGTGCTTTTGCACTTTGAATTATATATGATATAACCAAGAAATACCATGTATTAATTACATAGTATCATTGGCGTAGCCACGGTGGGGCATTGCCCCCCCCCCAGCTCAAAGGAAAACTATAAAAAAAAATTGAAATACCTAAAATAAAAAAGTATATATATATTGAACTACCGAGGGACTGCTAAACCCTTAAGGTGCGTATCGACCTGACGAGACGCGCGCGCGACACGCACGCGACGCGCCGCCCGCGCGCCAGCTACGCGAGCGCGGTTGTCTCCCGCGCCTACTGCGAGCCATGTAGAGAGACGCGCTCGCCACGAATTGAACTTCTTCACTCCAGGCCCAGTAGCGTGCCGTATAGGGGGCCAGGGGGGGCGAATGCCCCCCCCGCCCTCTATCTAACCCGCCTTAGCCTCCTAATGCAAACTGCAAATGGCTCATCATTCGGCGCCCTCGAAATAGCTCGCCCCTCCCGCCCCTATACCCACGGCACGTTACTGTCCAGGCCTCCATGATTTCTCGCGCGATTCCTACGCGCCTGCCATGATACAAAATTCTTTGTATCATGCGCGCCTACTAGTACCCGTCCACACTGCGCCTCGCTCTTTCTTTGATCTGCCGTCGAAAAACCGACTGCAGACGGGTAGTGACGCGCCTCGGACAGGCGGCACTAGCGCCGCGCGCGCTCCCCGTCCACACCTAGGCCCAGATAAACCCACACCAGATGCAAAAGATCGGCAAATTCCTCGCCAGCCAACTTTAACCTTGACGTGGCGGTTATACGCGGCCTGCACCAAATAATCTGGGTATGATTATAGAATTGTTCTTCGAAATTAAAATAGTTGGTCCGCACCAATTAAATGAAAACGTGTTTTGGTGGTGAGCTGGTTCAGGAAAAATAAAAGTTTGCAATAGCCATTTACTTTCTTTTTTCCCAACAGGCGGTCATGGAAGTCTTGTGTTATTATGGCTGCTCTCACTTTTTTACAGAAATTCCCTTAATACGCCTTATTGAATGCCGATTTAAGGTTATTTTAACATTGAAAATGTTTCTGTTGCCCTAATATAGGGCCTCAAAAGGTGAAAAAGTACATGCTACATTTGCCACATGACGTCATACGCACGAGAGATAGTGTTAGTTTGTTTATTTAAACTTAAATTTGATCATAAGATATCGGAATTCGTTCAAATGACCAAAATAAATTGGAACTGAAGTTAATCGAAAGTTGATTGAACGACTAACCAAAACCAGCCAAAAGTAACCAAAAGCACCAAAACGGGCTAAAACGTGTCGGAACAGGTTACAAACATTAAAATAAGTAAAAACTAACCAAAAAATTCTAAGGACTAACCAAAACTAACCAAAAACATTAAATTTGATTAAAACATATCGGAACCGATTCAAACGACTAATATAAATTGGAACTAGCTAAAAGTAACCGAAAGTTGATTGAATAACTAACCAAAACTAACCAAAAGCAAATAAAAGCACCAAAACGGGCTAAAATGTATCGGAACAGATTCAAAATATTAAAGAAAGTTAAAACTAACCCAAATTAACCAAATATTGGCGACTAACCTAAACTAACCAAAAACATTAAAATTGGTTATAACATATCGGAACTGGTTCAAATGACTAAAATAATTTAAAACTAACTGAGATCAACCGAAAATTTATTGAACGACTAACCAAAGCTAGCCAAAAGTATCCAAAAGCACCATAAAGGGCTAAAACGTATCGGCACAGATTAAAAATATTAGATTCAGTTGAATTTAACCGAAGTCTGGCGACTAGCTTAAATTGACCAAAAACATTTAAACTGGTTTTAACGTATCACAACTGGTTCAAATGACGAAAATAAATTGGAATTAACTGAAAGTAACCGAAAGTTGATTGAATGACTAACCAAAACTAACCAAAAAAACTAAAATTAGTAATAACGTATAGGAGCCGGTTCAAATGACTAAAATAAATTAAAACTAACTGAAATTAACCAAAAGTTGGTTAAACGACTAACCAAAAGTAAACAGAAGCACCAAAAAAGGCTAATTTTCAGTTAGTTTTAATTTATTTTAGTCATTTGAACCAGTTCCGATACGTTATACCAAATTTTAGTGTTTTTGGTTAGTCACCAAAATTCGGTTAATTTGTATTAATTTTAACTTACTACCATAGTTTTAATCTATTTCGATACGTTTTAGCCCGTTTGGTGATTTTAGTTACTTTTGGTTAATTACAGTTAGTCATTCAATCAACATTCGGTTACTTTCAGCCAGTTCCAATTTATTTTAGTCACTTGAACAGGTTCCGATACGTTATAACCAATTTAAACGTTTTTGGTTAATTTTAGTTAGTCGCCAAAATTGGGTTAATTTGGGTTAGCTACTTATTTTAATATCTTTTATCAGTTCCGATAGGCTTAGCCCTTTTTGGTTTTTATGGATACTTTTGATTAGTTTTGGTTAGTTAATCAATCAGCTTTCGGTTAGTTTTAGTTAGTTTTAATTTATTTCAGTCATTTGAACCGGATCCGATACGTTATAACCAATTTTAATATTTTGGTTCATTTTAGTTAGTCGCAAAAATTCGGTTAATTTGGGTTAGTTACTTATTTTAATATCTTTAATCAGTTCCGATACGTTTTAGCCCTTTTTGGTGTTTATGGTTACTTTTGATTAGTTTTGGTTAGTCATTCAATCAGTTTTTAGTTAGTTTTAATTTATTTCAGTCATTTGAACCGGATCCGATAAGTCATAGCCAATTTTAATGTTTTGGTTAATTTTAGTACGTCGCCAAAATTCGGTTAATTAAAGTTAGTTTCAACCTACCTTAATATTTTTAATGTTCCGATATGTTTTAGCCCATTCTGGTGCCTTTGGTTAGTCTTGGTTAGTCGTTCAATCAACTGTCAGTTAATTTCAGTTGGTATTAATTTATTTTAATCATTTTAACCAGTTCCGATACGTTATAAACAATTTTTGGTGTTTTTGGATATTTTTGGTTAGTCACACAAAATTCGGTTAATTTGGGTTAGTTTTAATATTTTTAATCTATTTCGATACGTTTTATTCCGATTTGATGCTTTTACTTACTTTTGGTTAGTCGTTCAATCAACTTTAGGTAAAATTCAGTTAGTTCCAATTTATTTTAGTCATTTGAACCGGTATCGAGACGTTATAAGCATTTTTAATGTTTTTGGTTAGTTTTAGTTAGTTACCAAAATTCGGTTAATTTGGGTTAGTTTGAACTCAATATTTTAAATCTATTTCGATGCGTTTTAGCCCGTTGTGGTGCTTTTGGTTACTTTTGGTTAGTTAGTCCTTCAATCAACTTTCGGTAAAGTTCAGTTAGTTTTATTATATTTTAGTCATTTGAACCGGTTCCGGTACATTATAAGCAATTTTAATGTGTTTGGTTAGTTTTGGTTAGTCGCCAAAATTCGGTTAATTTAGGCTAGTTTTAACTTAACATCTGTAATGTGTTCTGATAAGTTTTAGCCCGTTTTGGTGCATTTAGTTACCTTTGGTTAGTTTTGGTTAGTCATTCAATCAACTTTCGGTTACTTTCATTCATTCAGTTCCATATTATTTTAGTCACTTGAACCGGTTCCGATATGTTATAATCAAATTTAATGTTTGTGGTTTGTTTTCGTTAGTCGCGAAAATTCGGTTCGTTTTGGTTAATTTTAACTTACTTTAATTTTTATAACCTGTTCCGATAGGTTTTAGCCCGTTTTGGCGCTTATGAGTAGTTATGGTAAGTGGTTCAATCAACTTTCGGTTAGTTTCAGTTAGTTCCAAGTTTTTTAGTTATTTGAACCGGTTCCGACACGTTATAATCAAATTTAATATTTTCGGTTAGTTTTGGTTAGTCGCCAAAATTCGGTTCGTTTTGATTAGTTTTAACTTACTTTATTTTTGTAACCTGTCCCGATCACCGATCGGAAGTCGGTAGTTCCGATACGTTTTAGCCCGTTTTGGTACTTTTGGTTAGTTTTGGTTAGTCGTTTAATAAACTTTCGGTTAGTTTCAGTTAGTTCCAATTTATTTTAGTCATTTAAACCGATTCCGATACGTTATAACCAAATTGAAGTTTAAATAAACAAACTAACACGGTCTCTCATGCGTATGACGTCATGAATGTGGCAAATGTAGCATGCACTTGTTCACGATTTGAGGCCCTATACTACGAAAACAGAAACATTTTCAATGTTAAAATGCATTTTTAGATCGTCAGACATGCAGAATAGATTGGTTAAAACAAAAGTTCCGATATCATAATAATAAAGAAATTTCCCATATGTGGCCAATATTATGGCGGACACTGTATAACATTAGTTGGATTTAAAAAAGATTAAACTATAACATTGTATCTGCCAGTTTTCAGATTAAATTGAATTTCGTTCTCATTCGATTTTAGAATATGTAATAATTTTGGAAATAAGTGTGCTGGAATGTGCATTAAACAACATTTATACATACCTTTCAGGATCGCGGGGTAGCTTAAATAATGATTTTTCGCCACCGCTTCTAGTAGAACAATTCAAATAAAAGCACTTATAACCAGGCATTTTTAACAAAAATAAAATACAGATTAATTATTTTTCGTAACACTCTCGGACTAAACCAAAAGACTCGCGTGGCTCGTGTTTAGAATTACACTAGAGCTTGCCCTGACTATTTCTTGGGATGGCTCGCCATCCCAAGGAGGCGGAGCTTTAAACGAATTCTTGTTTCATGCGTTAGGTGGGAGGTTTCGCATCTGGTGTGGGTTTATCTGGGACCTAGGAATTTTGGACTGTCGCGTGCGTGTCGTGTCATGTCTGTACGCAGTACGCACGATTAGAGTATAAGAAATCTTTATTCTAAGGCTAAACCGTATTTCAAATTTCAAGTCGACACCACACGACCCCCGTCATGATTCCATGCTTTTCATACGTGCTGGTTGGCCTTGAGTGCGATTTTTATTGACGCTGGCATCGCTGGCTGGGATTTCGTTTTTCTTCAGGGAGTAACAGAGGAGCGATTTTTAGCAAAGTCAGTTGTACGGTGTCTTCGCCATTATCCCAGTACGGTGATGACTGCAGGTAAGGCGATGTAAATTATTGAGTAGATTATTATGACATCGGTCCTTAGGCCCAGTTGTGTAGGTTTGGAGTGAGTTAAACAATATCTACAGATTTATTCCATAACTAGTGGGGGGTTTTCTCACACTTGGGAGTTAATCCAAAACTATACAAGTGGGCTTTAGTGTTTCTTTTTCTTTACTTTAAATTTTAATAGCTTTATATTATTATGATATCTAATATTATAATATTACATTGACTAAATATACGTTTATTCAAACCGCTTTTAATCGGATTCGTTCAAGTGGATTTTAATTTCGCGTTGTATACGTACTCATTATATTATAAAAATAATATCTACTGCAGTTTTTAGTGACTTTTACCCTAAAAATTGTTTAGATAATATTAATCTAGGGATATTCTCTTTTAGGTGTTCGAAGTTCCGCTGCTTCAGCAAGGTAGATGTTCAAAAACGACAAAACCTATTGGAGGAGTTCATAGATAATATACCTATATATAAAAAAGAGGAGTTTAATGACATGTCCTCGAAAGACCTGCAAGACGCCCATCTCTGTAGCTTAATTTCTCTTCGTCTGATTGCTAGAAGGCGGTCACGCAAACAGGATCTAAATTCAAGGAAAGGTCATGCTGCTGCCTATTCATAAACTTCGTATTGATGGTAAATACGTTCCTGTATGCCACAAGGCTTTTTTAAGCGTCCATGGTATTTCTAAAAATAGGCTTTCTCGACTGCAACAATCTTTAGTAACAGGAATATCACCTCGAAGCAAGCAAGGTCACCACTCATCAAGACCCAGAACTCTACCAAATTGTCTCAAGGTTCTAATAGAGGACCATATTAAATCATACCAAGCCAGAAAATCGCACTACTCCATCAAGGATAACCCTAATCGAAGGTATCTGCCTGAGGAATTAACTGTAGCTGACATGCACAAACGTTTCCGTGAACTGTATCAGCTTAATGTACGCTACAAATCATACTGGTCAATTTTTAAGACATTCATCATAGCGTTTGGTTATCCAAAATCCGATACGTGTGCAATTTGCGACTCGTTAGAACAGAAGATCAATGGAGCGTCAGACGATGAAAAAATAACGTTTGTTACTGAAAAAGAACTTCATCTAAGGAAGGCACAGTCTTTCCGAATAGAGAAAAAAGTTTTCTATGAAAGCCAAAGAAGGAAAAATTAACTGTTTAACATTTGACTTTATGCAAAATCTCCTCCTTCCCCATATTCCATGTGGTCCTGTTTATTATTCCCTTCAACTATGGTATGTATTTGGGGTACATGATTTAGCTGAAGATTCCGTAAACATTTATCGGTACTTAGAGTCTGAGGGAAAAAGGGGGCCTAATGCTTTTAGATACAATAAAATAATATTCCACACGACAAAAGGCAAGAAGAACTCGTTCTTATTTCAGACGGATGCCCTGGCCAGAACAAAAATAAGACAATGGTTCAGTTCCTGTATTGCTTGGTTCACATTTTAAAACTTTTTGATAAAGTAATCTATGTTTTTCCCATGAGAGGGCACAGCTATCTACCAAATGACCAAGATTTTGCCCTCATAGGTCATAAAAAAAGAAGACAGTAAAAGCAGAAATTCCAGAAATTTGGGACAATAGTATTCGACAAGCAAGACAATATCATTCAAAATTTGATTTAAAGATCATGAATCACTTTGATTTTTTGGATATAAAGCAAGCTGTTGAACCTTTTTTTTTTAAATGCCTAAACATCCGGTGAAATTGCAAGAAATAAGAATGATGATGATAGATCAAAATGATCGTCATGTTAACTTGCGAAAATCATACTACGGATCTTGGGAAAGGCACACAACTGTAAATAGGTCATTCCACAATAATATTAACACTCTTAATATGCGTAAGCTTTTCGACTTACCTCTAGGACTTACCAAAGGAAAAATACTTACGGCACCTTATTCAATATTTAGAAAATCCAATCCATCGTCAGTACTATGAACGTATTCTTATGGAATTACCATCAGCTACTGAAAATGCACCTACTGAAGATAACTTGGAACTTGATAATGATGACAATTCTGATGGTTGTGCTGATGCATAAATTATTTATAATGTTGTTCATACACTTTGTAATACGTCGAATTTAAATAATAAAGTGATGCAAAAAAATAATGTTTAAAAAATTCTGCAAAAAGCAGATATGTCCAAGCATATTATTTTTTTAGCTCTAAAAGAAATTATAAATAGCATGTGCTAATATATATAAACAGTAGAAAGGTAAAAGTATCCTATAAATCAAAAAAAAAGTAATTACCTTTCGGCAGTTACCAAGCAAGCTGTATCGTTTTATCTGGTTTCTGAAAAAAAAAAATTTGAGACATCTGGTTTTTGGAAAATACCCTTCAATTGTATTTTCAGATGTCCTGATAATAAAAATTGGTTATATTGGTTAAATTTTAAATCTAGTTTATATTAATTAATGAAATATCCAAAGCACGAATTTTGGGAACGCCAAATAAGATTCAATTTGACACATGCCAAACTTTTACATTAAAAAAAAAAACAGTTTAATTAATTTTACACCTCACTGTAAACGCAGAGAAAATAAGAGTCGAGGGTCATTACTTTTCACTCTGTTCAGTAAGTTTAATCATAATAACTATTTTAATCAAATGTTAGAATAAGAATACGTAAACGTTATTGTCAATTATAAATTTTTTAGTTCAGGGTATGATTAAAATAATAATGATTTTACTACTGTTAATCAGAGTCAACGAAAATGGCTCATACTCATACCACACGTTCTACTTACCTTAGCGTAATACCTAGTCTTTCTGCGGGAGTAATGCTTTTCCTCATTTGTGTGTCTTGATGTTTTAAATGATTCTCCAGCAAAAACAACAGTTCATTGAATGTTTGCACAGTCATTCGAAAATATTTAAAGAATTTTTCTTCATGCAATTTCAGCTCTTTAAAAAGCGTGTGAAAGTTTCCATTTTCCTCGCGACTACTTAATATTGGATATATTCAAAAACGACGATATTTTTGCAAACTACGCCGTCTGTGCCGTCTTCTAATTATTAGCAGCGCGATGAGTGCTTCCATTTCGAAATTCAGTTTATGACTGATTTAAAAAAAGAGTGGCTGAATTTAAGCCACCGTAATAGCCAGTGTCGACCACTTGTCGCGACCACAAATTGCCGAGTACAGCGACAGAGTGGCCGCCACTGGTGGCGACCACAAGTGGCTGTGTGTGCGACCGGCCTAAGATGTATCTGAGTAGTGACAGGGTAACTCAAGGAACATTTAACTCTTACTTTTACTTATCCAAATGGTTTCAATTTAAAGCCAAACAACAATTTTAATTAAAAAATAAAACGGGAAAGTTGAAATGTTATAAAGGTATGAAATTTTTAGCTTTCTGATCGTCTTTTCTTTATTTTTATTTCACTTTCTGGCGATTCAAGTAAAACCTTACAATTCCTACATTTAAAGGTTTTTTCTATCTCTAACAGGAAAGCCTGTAGGTATCGCACTAAATATTTCTGAAAACCTTGTACATATATTTTACACAACTTTCCTAAAGTAACAATATTTATATAAAAACAAAAATATTGATTTTATGATTTTTTCTTCTCTTAGAAAAGTTCTTGTGGGCATATCTAAGTAAAGACGATAATTGCTGAGTCCAAAGGCGATAATTTTATTTTGAACAGAATACCAACTCCTCCATATTCTTATTATCGGAACCTAAAAAATCATATATTAAAAAATATGATAATTTCGAAAAAAGCAAATAATAGCTCTAAATCCACTTAATAAAAATGTTTCGAGTAAATTGAAAATACAAGTGGTTCAACGAGAGTTACAATGCTTTATAGCTCCGTTATTAGAA
>JAEQML010051654.1:0-44941 GCA_016904865.1 Pissodes strobi | reverse complement strand
TAATTTTCAGTTAGTTTTAATTTATTTTATTCATTTGAACCAGTTCCGATACGTTATACCCAATTTTAGTGTTTTTGGTTAGTCACTAAAATTCGGTTAATTTGCATTAGTTTTAACTTACTTCTATAGCTTTAATCTATTTCGATACGTTTTAGCCCGTTTTGGTGCTTTTGGTAACTTTTGGTTAGTCGTTCAATCAACGGTAAAGTTCAGTTAGTTTTAATATATTTTAGTCATTTGAACCGGTTATGGTACGTTCTAAGCAATTTTAATGTGTTTGGTTAGTTTTGGTTAGTCGCCAAAATTCGGTTAATTTAGGTTAGTTTTAACTTAACATTTGTAATCTGTTGTGATAAGTTTTAGCTAGTTTTGGTGCTTTTAGTTACCTTTGATTAGTTTTGGTTAGTCATTCAATCAACTTTCGGTTACTTTCAGTTACTTCCATATTATTTTAGTCACTTGAACCGGTTCCGATACGTTATAATCAAATTTAATGATTGTGTTTTGTATTCGTTAGTCGCCAAAATTTGGTTTGTTTTGATTAATTTTCTTTAATATTTGTAACCTGTTCCGATAGGTTTTAGCCCGTTTTGGCGCTTATGGTTAGTTTTGGTTAGTGGTCCAATCAACTTTCGGTTAATTTCAGATAGTTCCAATTTATTTTAGTTATTTGAACCGGTTCCGACACGCTATAATCAAATTTAATGTTTTCGGTTAGTTTTGGTTAGTCGCCAAAATTCGGTTCGTTTTGATTAGTTTTATCTTCCTTTAATTTTTGTAATCTGTTCCGATACGTTTTAGCCCGTTTTGGTTAGTCGTTCAATAAACTTTCGGTTAGTTTCATTTAGTTCCAATTTATCTTAGTCATTTGAACCGATTCCGATACGTTATAATCAAACTTAAGTTTAAATAAATAAACTAACACGATCTCTCACGCGTATGACGTCATGAATGTGGCAAATGTAGCATGCACTTTTTCACGATTTGAGGCCCTAACTAGGAAAACAGAAACATTTTTAATGTTAAAATGCATTTTTAGATTGTCAGACATGCAGAATTGATTGGTTAAAACAAAAGTTCCGATATCATAATAATAAAAAATTTTCCCATATGTGGCCAATATTCTGGCGGACACTGTATTATAATATGAGTTGGATTTAAAAAAGATTTAACTATAACATTGTATCTGCCAGTTTTCAGATTTAATTAAATTTCGTGCTCATTCGATTTTAGACTATGCAATAATTTTGGAAATAAGTGTGCTGGAATGTGCATTAAACAACATTTATATATACCTTTCAGGCTCGTGGGGTAATTTAAATAATAATTTTTCGCCACCGCTTCTAGTAGAACAATTCAAATAAAGGCACTTATAACCAGGCATTTTTAACAAAAATAAAATAAAGATTAGTTATTTTTCGTAACGCTCTCGGACTAAACCAAAAGACTCGCGTGGCTCACGTTTAGAATCACACTAGAGCTTGCCCTGACTATTTCTTGGGATGGCTGGCCATCCCAAGGAGGCGGAGCTTTAAACGAATTCTTGTTTCATGCGTTAGGCGGGAGGTTTCGCATCTGGTGTGGGTTTATCTGGGACAATGAGTCGTGTTGTTAGAGAATATTGTTAATTTTTATTGTTTAATGACGAATTAATTGCACGATATATGTAGGGAAATGTTGATAGGGCATGCAGTTAACGAGGGAGCATGAAATTTGGACACTAATCCGATAATTAGCCGTGCAAATAGGCGATATATTTTTCTTAACAGGTGCCGCCATTATAGCAGCAGCATTCCTAGGGGACGAACGCATGCATTTAGTAATCATTGGAATACCGTATCGAATAATATATTTTTTCAGGCAGACGTAACGTAAATATATAATATCGTATGTGTTTTATTTATTATTATAATTGTTATGGTGATTGATATTGTTGTTGTTATGAAATTCTATTACGTGTATATATATTTATGTGCATGTATAGGTATACAAACAATATATAGGGTATGTTATAATGCAGGTCTTTGAACATGGAACGCCGACTTGAATTGTTACCTATATAAGGAATGTAAGCCAGAGCAGATAATTGAATAACCGTCGTAAATCCAGAGATATCGTGTGTCGAATCGTATTTATATACAGTAGCAAACCATTTTGATGAATTTTCAGATAACTTCCTCTGGGTAGTACAGGACGTGTTTAAAGCAATTAGTAATTGTATATGTCGTCAGTTTTTCTTTGTGAATTACAGCGAACGTGTTAAAATTTTATCCTTTTTTATTCTTAATGGCATTATTTTAGTACAACAGTTCAAGGGACTAGGATTGATATCACCATATTACGTGACAATAGTACGATTATATAAATTTTGGTTACGCTAGACGTGAGAAATATTTCAGTAAACACGTGGTACAAACAATGTACGGAAATTTAAACGGTAAAGAGCGGCGTTTTCACTCAGAAAACGTTTAATAACGCGCGTAATAGTAGTAGTAGTGCCCTCGTGTACGACAGGCTCCGCGAGAAAGACGTAGCTCTAGAAAAAGTTCAATTCGTCACACTCGAAAGCAGTATATTGGGCGCACAACTAAAACAGATTCCGCCTCGTCTTCATCTTTCCTCATTCAACTACTTTAATAATTTAATTTTTAATCATTGTGATTTTTTGTGTCTCCATTATTATCATGCCGCCTGTTGTACCACCACGGCGCGCAGTTCTGCCATATCTGAGAGATCCGCCACCTTTGGTACCAATTGTGAGGCCGCCTAGAGTAGTGGCCACCTGCAGGGGCTGGGGGTGCAGCTCCGAATAATGTTGTGATACCACCGCAGCCGGTGCCGCGGCCGCCACGGGCGGTAGTCGTCGTCGTGAATGGGGCACGAAACGGCGTAAACGGAAATGTTGTTCCCGCGCCGCGGAATCCACGGGGGCGCCGCCGGTACCGCAACAACATCCTGGACCTGCCGCGAACGTGGCAAATCCCCCAGCAGCTGCAGGGGGCGGGGGGGTGGGGGGAGTAGACCACCCACACCATCGAAAATATTCCTGATAACAATACCAGTTAAAGAGGCAGAATGGCACGAGCACGGCCGCATCGAATACGCCCATGTTGCGGAAGTTCGCAAACAATAACAAAATTAGGTGTTACGTCATCAATAGAGGTTAGTAAACTTTGTTTACCGCTGTGACAACACACGTGAATAAACTTCAAACCTTAAATTCGACAATATATTCAAGTCAAATTCTCGATCAGCATTGGCGCGAGACGAAAGTTGAGGGATTTGATTGAAACGAGAAACCAGAGACAAGACAACCCCAACTCCGTAAATACCTCAGTAATGAAAATTAACATAATAAAGTGATCACTGACCAGAAATCTTGATCGGCGTAAGACTTAGGTACATCGTTGAAAGATCTGGGAAAAATAAGCAAAAAATATGAAATTAAAATAAAATGGTGAATACGTATGTAAATAAGGATTGCAAATAATGTTCGCTAATGGCAGTATATTCTTTACAGAAATACCAGTCTAGGCTAAAGGCCGTCGATCATAGTTTGGCAGGAAAATAAAGAAATAACGTTCGCTAGAGGCGGTAATTCGTAAGGAGAAAATATTATGTAGTAATGGAATGAGGGTTAAACGAGTATATTGGAGTATAAACAAACAAATATATGACAATATATAAATATACAAACAAGAGAGAAGATAGGTTTAAATTAGTTCTTTCAAACTGCGAAAGTATAGCACATAAGCAATAATATATTTTTACATGATAATTAAACGACCGTAATTTGTCAGACTTCAATAAAGAAAAAAATAAATACCTTAAATGTTATAAAATAATAAGATATACACAAGTGTTGTTGCATATAATACAAATAATTAAATGTTTAAGATATAAAACAAAAGTGCTTAAGGACTTTACGTATAGTTCGTTCTATAAAATTGTTGATTACTTTACTAAATAGCAAAATAATTATATAGATAACATTTATTTCTTTATAAGGCACATTATTAGACACAGTAAACGAAATTAGAAACGTATCAATTTTCTACTATTTTTAAAGCTAAATGGATTTTATTACCATAGAAATTTTTCTTTTAGTTATAATTAATACTAGTTGGTGATTCAAAATGCCTTTAGATGCATAAAGAACGATGGATGCCTATTGACTTTAGATAGTTATTATAGAACAGAAAATTTGCCATATCATATTTATATTATTATATACGTTATATTGGTTATGTTACTTACTATTAATTATTGTATTAGATATAAGATAAATTTTAGACAAACGGAGTTTCACTTCTTATATCTCCACTTCTTACATTTCTATATATTTCTATATTCTTTTATTCATTTTTTACTATGAATTTTTACTTAATCTCTTTACTAACACACACACTTCCTTCTATTTCCATACCTTATAGTGTAAGTATTGTATAGTCATAAGAACAGGTTTGACGTGATAAAAGTTAAATAATAAAAATAGATAATAAAGTAAATCGTTGCTAGTAGGGTTACATATTCACAAATGTTCTTTCAAATATTTTACTGGATTATATATCACAAAAAGGAAGAAACATTTCAGATCAAGAGAAAATTTGTCTTAGAAAAAGGGGGGAGGTGTAAAGGTATAAGTATATACCCTGTATATCGACGGGATATTGTAACTATAAAAAATTATTATAACATTTTATAAACTGCATACTATTGCACACGATAGCAAAACACGCTGACCTGATTAGGGATTCATATTTGGTAATGTAACGTAACGGGGTACCATTATTATTAATAATATCATAGATATCATTATGGTACTACTGACTAATACAGAATCAATACATAGATTTAAGTAAGCTCACGACTATTATTGGGGCCCCGGATGAACGAATCTGACTCAACTAATAACTCATCTGTCGTCATCGGTGATCCCTGTATTTCGAACTCACAGAACCTACACGCGAGACCGTCAAAGTGTTCGACGGCCCACACGTGCAGGTCTTCTGTTCTTACTCTATCATACAGGGATGGATACCGAGAAAGCGGCCCTGAGATATTGGTTTTGGACTGTTTGTAGTTTTCTTATGTGAGTTTTAGCCGCGGAGCACCATATGATAATTATAATTAATTTATAAATTATCATTTTGTTTAATGGGCTTAAGTAGGACCTTGGTGATATTATGGTAGACTCTTTTTGATGAAATTGTTTTTATGAATTATATTGTCGACATGTTTAAAAAAATTCAATTTCTGATTATTCCTAGATATTTAACTGTGCTTTTGGGTGTTATTTGTGTGTGGTGTATGATGAGTGGTGTCATTTCCATGCTTCTACGTTTTCGCGCCAAAACGAACAGCTCGGTTTGGCTGCATTCAACGTAATCTTCCACGTCTCATAATATTGCGAGGTTGTGTCTACGTGGTGTGTGATATTGGTTTTAGCCACTTCTGCATTAGGGTCTTGGGAATCAATTACAGTACCATCCGCATAAAGGACTTGACGGGTATTAGGACTTGAGGGAAAGTCAACTACAAAATGACTGAATAATTGCGGTGATAATACTGTCCCTTGTGGCACTCCAGCATGAATATGCCTGCTTGAAGAGGTCTGTTTATGCACTCGAACTTCAAAGGTGCGCCCGGTAAGATATTACTCAATTGGAACTGATAGGTGTAGTGGAATGCCGTACTCTATATAGAGCTTGTATAGCAGTCCATTGTGCAATAACTTGTCAAAGGCCTTCTCTATGTCGAGGAGAAACATCACGGTGGTTTGCCTTTTATTAAAGGTGTTCTATACATCGGTTGCGATCTTCGCGACCAGCATAGTAGTCCTATGCTTTCCGCTAAAACCGAACTGCTCCTGCGGTAGTATGCGCAATCTTTTCACCGCGCTGTTGATCCGATTTTCAGCGACCTTGCCGGGTGTATTCAACAGTGAAATCGGCCTGTACGAGGCTGGAAATTTCAAGGCTTTCCCAGGTTTAGGGAACAGTATTATACACGCTTTATTCCAGGCGGAAGGGAAGTGTTGCAGCCCAATAATTCCGTTAATGATGTGCATATATTGGATTAAGGTTTTGTTTGGCATATTTTTTAAATAGGATATACGTTTTGTTTGTTTCTCGGAAGTTTGCTACCGATGGGGTCACTTTCAGTTTTTCGAGAGTTACGGGGGCGGTAGGATACTTCTGGTCTTTAAACCTATTGACACGATTCGTGATGTTTATATGCTCTTGTGTTGTGTTGGGTGCCTCGCTGTAGACTCTCTCTAGGTAGTCCGCAAAGACCTCTGCTTTCCCCAGGTCGTCAATAATATCTTGACCGTTTAGTCTGAACTCTGAGCTCCCAGCAGAGCTTCGCGAACTCTTCTAGCGAGTTTCCATAGCGAGCCATCTCCTACACTGACACTATTCACATAATCAAGCCATTTTTTGTTACGGTATTCACGATTTTGCATTTCTATCGTTTTTGTGAGCTCTCGCACTCGGGCTGCCTCGACTGCAGTCCCGGTTCTCTGCCACCTTCGTCGAAATCTATTTTGGAAAAAAATTAAGTTAAGGATAGGTTCAGGAATTGTTTCTGACAGGTTTCTAGCGAGCAACGGCTATAAACCATAATGGGCGGGACTTGGTTGGTTTTACTATTTAGAGGGTGTGTTTACTATTTTAAAATGTCTACTTCACTTCACGCATGGCTCTCCGCTTGCTTCGGGGACGCAACCAAACACAACTAACCCAAGGCATGCCCAAAATGAAGAAAAAACTTTTTACAAACAAAACCTGAAAAAAAATTTAAGTCTTGATCCTGACGAGAATCGAACCCACTAGATCATTACACATGTTGCAAGCAACTCGCTGGACCGTAAATACATTCAAACAAACCCTCTTAATAGTAAACAAACCCAGCTGTCATCATGGTTTGCGTTGCTCGCTAGAGGCGAATGTGTTTCTGTTCTTAGACGAATAATTGGCCTTGGACATATTGCATCACGGATGCGCTGGAAATTGGTTCTTAAGATAGCTACCTCATTATCAAGCTCTTGGATTGTATCTATCTGTCGTGGAAAGACAGCGACCTCGCCCTCCAATCAAGATTTCTGTAAGATATTACGGTGGCTTCCGTAATCGGAGCTCTGCTATTTCCTGGAACCGCCAGCTCCTTATCGCTGCCCGGGTAGTAGCTACATCCAGGAACGAGAAAGCTCGGATAAAAGTAGGACTGAATGTAGGATAGAGTATTCTCCTTAATAATCTACCCTTAACATTGGTGATGCCGCCCCATTTTGCGTGGGTAGCATTAAGATCACCAATGAGTAAGTATACCCCATTTCTCGGTAGAAAAGCAAGGATGTCGGCTTCCGTGAGGCGGAGATTCGGTGGAGCGTACCGCCACTAATACGCAGGCCATCCTCAGTCTCTATGCTGACATGTTCTATTACGGTTTGTAGATTACGTAACCGTTTATATCGGATTGACCTACGTATTAGACAGGCCACATCGCCTCCGGGCCTATAAGGCCTATTGAAATGCCTTAACCTGTAATTTCACATTTTTAGTACGAAATTTGCATTCTGGTTGGAAAAACCACTGCATTCCTAGTTTCCTCTTTTTCCTCCAAGCCGGATTGGTTGTGGGAGGTGCCGGTCTATACTTTTGCTTAGGGCTATTAGCTGGTGGTTTTAGTAAATCTATTTTGTAAACGTAGACGGAGTATTCCTCATCGATAGACCTGTGAGGCCCTCCACAGTTTGCAGATTTAATGATCTCACTTGTGTACTCAGTGGTATCATGAGCTGCTGCGCACTTACTGCGTGTCATTCTTCTGCTGCAACAAGTCCTGGCGTGTCCGTACTGTTGATATTTTTTGCATGGGATTATAGGTTTGCACGCACGCCTATTTTCCCAGGCAAATCCGACCGACATAACAGTTATACACTACAGTTCTACTCCTGGTTGAGGCGTTTGACCGTATGTGTAGCCCCGAGCACCACCAGGAACATAGGCCATCTGGTTTTCTCGATCTCGAAGACATTGTTAACAGGGAGGTTGAATTCTGCCTTTAATGCCTCCGAGTTTTCCTCCGGCTTTACTTCACCATCCAGGCCTTTTGATACAAATACTCTAGTCTTCTCTATTGTTTCGGCTTATGTGTGATATTAAGTGTTTTCTTGATTTAACATGCGTTTAAGTATATGTAAATCATTGGTATTGGCACAGTAGACTATCACCGAATTTTTTGGAAAACTTGAGTTCATAGTTTTCTATGTGAAGGTTTCGTAGGTCGGTTCTCAGTTGACGATGACGTTTGATCTGACCTTAATTACGACAGGCGGTGGAGGGTGGTTTTGTCTTTGGAGCTGTTTTTGGATATTTAGTTGCTCTCGCTCTATTATTTATCGCTCTGGAAGCCGAGGACATGACCCTGCCATTGTTGCCCTCAGTGTCCATCTGTTCTAAGGACCGGAATGGTTTTTCGTTTCCAGAGGTGGTTTATGCCCCATATCAAGCGTAACTACCTTGAAGTTACGATTGAAGAGCAATTGTTTGAAGCGCACCTTACAGATGTCATTTCGGGCGCTTTGCGCGGGTGTTTTTGTCTCATTTTGTTTTTAGGAGCCCGTTTATTGGTTTGGCACTGGTTTGACCAACCACTTGTCATGGGCATTTGAACGTGACACGTGGCTATAGCTTGTTAGTTGTTTTCCAGTAATCGTTCTAGGCTTTTTAAGGCTTGTTTCCGCGCTTGAGAGGAAGGTAGGGCTTGCCTTCTTTTTCCCTGTATCTATCTTAGACCTGATAGGTTTGTTTCATAACGATCGGGTGGGTATCTTTCATGTGCTGCTTAAATTTAGCGACGATTGTGCAGAGGTCTACGCCGGCGCCGCCTGGTTCCTCCGGGCAAATCTTGTGCAGTTTCCGCATTGATTTTGCATGCCTGGTGGCCTTTTCAAGTAATTTGTTGAATGTGGTGAAAGTAATTTGTAATTTTCAGTTTGGGGTTGGTGTTTATAGAGATGTTGGACATATTGTCCTCATCGTCCTGTGACTCGTCCATTTTAAATAGATCGAAAGCGATTTAAAGCTACGCGCTTGACCAAATCTCCTGCGATCAAGATACAGGTCTGCTCTGTAAGACGGTCACAGGCAGAGTCGTTAGGTTTTCTGATTGCTGTACTTATCTCGTATTTGAGCATTTACCGTTCTTGTCTTGTCTTGAACAGATTATTAGCTTCTGTTTCCTTCAGGAACAATTTGTCAGCGCATGTGTTTGACTCTAAGTCATATCCCAAAGACTGGCCATTCACTCATAATTGCTGTGAGCTTGTCATTTCTATGCTTTCTGGTTTCTCTTCTCTTCTCGGTACTTTGGTGAACCAGAATATTACTTTAACATACACAACAAAGGATTTTAAACTCTTCTCGAACTCGGGAAACGGGAGATCTAGGACCTTTCAAAATGAGCGTTGCCTCGGATGGATAAGAATGGGTATTGTGTTAGGCCTTCAAGTAGCCAAAAAGGAAAATTTCCGAAAGTTGAGCAAGGTGTATTAAAGTTTAATTTCATTGCATTTAAGGAATTTATTAATTAGTTTAATTATATTTTGATTTAAGTCAGACAAAATTGTCGGTATTTCCAAAGGTAGAGCAATTCTCTCTCTTGTAATATTATAAAAATCAAAGTTGGCGATCATGTTAATCGGACCCTGAAAATAATGTGATTCAAACTTTCAACTTGGCCACATTCGCACTTTGGATCATTCCCAATTCCTATTTTATATAACTGCTCATTAATTAGACAATGTCCTGTTCTCATTCGAACAATAATCGTAATGTGCCTACGGTCTATGAAGGGATATTCAGAGAGTCCTGCCAACATTCATCATGCTCTCTCTTTATTTTATTTTTAACCGTGATTAATGTATGAGATGTTTCTAAAGGCATATTCTTAGGAATGTTCAGCATTCTGTCAATATTAGCCAGTTTTTCCGCTCTCCCATTATCTTTAATTTTTTCATGCCCTGGGACCCAAGCCAGTTTTATATGGTTATCATTATTATGGACCTCTATCAATAGATATTTTGTAGCGAGAGTGGTATTATCATTAACAGCATCTAAATAATTCTTGCTTATTTTCTCTATGGCACTCTTTGAGTCCGTAAAAATTATAGGTACAGGCGTTGGTATTCTTATTTAGTGGATATCTGGTTCCCTCATTAATTGCCACAATCTCAGCGGTGCATATGTCAACTTTATCAGGAAGTCTAGATGAGTAATTGTAGTTATTGATAGAAAAATGGATACTATATCCCATACGGCCGTCCTTCTTGGATCCATCAGTGTATATAAAAGTGTATTCGCTCTCAAACTTTTCTGCTCTTTTTAAGAATTTAAAGTGAGCATGAGGGTCGCCTTAGGCAGTTTATATTTTGTATTTGTATCCGGAATTCATTATCATAGCATGATACTGAAGGTGTGGTAATTATAGGCTTGAACCAAATACGGCGCATGTTCTCCCCTCCAATAATTAGCATTTCATTGTTTATACTCCTTAATTTAATGTAGCATTTAGGTTAGAGGGTGATTGTCAAAATTAAATATAGTAGACAAACATTTTGCAGCCAACCAACGCCAACGTCGCCGCGTCGTCTACCTTCCAAGTCCATAACCAAAGCCTCAGCGCTCAAGGCATTAGTTGGGGTGGATTTCATACATCCTAGAATAATTCTAAGTCCTTGGTTTTGTATCGTGTTCAATTTATTTATATTCCGTTTGTTAGTTGGTTTTATGACGAATGACCCGTAGTCCAATCAACATTCATGCCATCTTTGAAAGACGGAAGAATCGGATGCTTTATGTATTTCTTGTTCTACATAGTTGTGATCTAAGGACCAATTGGCCTTAGAAAAAATTCTTGTGGGAGGAAAGCGGGTCGTAAACTCTTCACTTATAGCAGTCTTATCCGAATTCACTTTAATTAGCACCCCCCAGCTGATACGCGTCACGCGTCGCTAGCGATAGGTCAGCGATCGTTATGTCTAATAGGCTTGAATTTTCACTTGGAGCGTTAATTCTGTTTGTACGTATTCATTTTCTACCGGGAAACTAGACCATTGTCACTACTGCCCCAGTCCTGGTGATGTCCATTTACATCACCCATCAGTATTGGTTTCCCGTTAAGTTTGCTAAATAGACCGGGCTCCCAGTGGAGTTCCGTATGCAAAATATGCAGACCGCATTCTGACTTCTGATATGTGCTGTACTGATCTTATACTTCGATATGAATGATGTTGCTAGTGAGTGTTGTGGTACGTTCTCTCTCCCCCTTCCCCTTCTCCATTGCTGTTAACATTGTTAGCATACTTCGAAAAAGTATTAATCATAATCATGGGACTATTAAAAACGAATGTTTAAGGCTGTATGTATACTTTTTTCGGTTATAAATATAACACACCACAAGTCAGTAGGTACAATACGTTTAATTTTAATTAAAAAATCATAGAAAAAAAATTATAGTTAATTTTAAAAACAGTGTTTTACTTTCTTACAAATTTTGAGCCAATGGAAATATTTCAATTTTAATTTATACTACTAGAAAGTGAAATTAGCGTTCACGGCACCAAGGGGTCATCTGGTCATCATTCAAATATATTTTTTTGAAAAAAAATTATTTTTTTCAATCCGAAAATGACAATTTTTTCCAATCAGGAAAAAAAATCACCCGAAGTGGCTTAATAAAAGCGGGACAAAATAGGCTTATCAGGACAATTTTCAAGCTGACGCGCATCTTGTGAGTGCGTGCGTGTGTTGTGAGTGTGTTAAATGTGTGAGTATGTGTGCGTGTGAAGGCGCGTGCCGTGGCGTTTGCGCGAGAGCGCGCATGGGATTTTAAAGGAGATGAAAATGGGATAAAAGAGTTGTTTAATGAGAAATAAGGGCACATCAGCTCTTGAAAATATTTAATTTTTATATATATTCATATTAAATATAACAGTACCACATAATACTTAAAATATATATTTATAATTCATAGTATAATTCATTTTACTGAAACAGTAGTATAGAAGCTTTACTATGTATGGTTAAATCAGTCTATAAATATGGCTAGAAATACCATGACTTGAAACTTTCAAAGATAATTATGAAATAAAAAAAAATTAAAATGAAATTACTCTAGTTGCCAACTGGGTCATCGGGGTCTTCCTCATTATGAGGCAATTCGGCATTAGAACACTATCCACTGCAGTGATGACATCATTCCCGGCACACCATTCCCGCGGACCGGCCGCAGCATCCACAGGCATCTCCACATCCGGATTTGCACGCACTCCTAATTAGGTTCAGTAGACTCGGCGGGGCAGCGAGCAGGTCGGAGCAGTGTGGCACAAACCGCGCTGCGTAGTCCAGTTTTCTCCAGTCATACTTCGTTGCGTTGTCAACCAAGTCATCAGAGCAACAGCGAAGAACTACGGGGAAACGGTCAGAATAAAACAAACTGGACCCGCCTTCTGAAGCCTGCACTCGAATACAGAGGGATAATGGTGCTACAGGACCCCGGGGATGCAGATACCTTGACCAGTATAATAGCCCGACCTTTGCTATAGCTGCAACAGACACGGATATTCTTGCCATGCTTGTCCAGCGCAGAAAACCTACCCAGAAGTTGTGATTTTTCGATAAAGGGACCTGTGGAAGAGGCACAGAACATCGAATTGATACAGGAGCACCTTGACAATGTGAAGTCAGCCATTCTCTTTGCTCACGCCTTTTCCGGCTGTGATACAATGCCAGCAGTTTTTGGAAAAGGAAAGGCATCAATATTGAAAATTCTCCGGGGCAACGAAGTTGGAGTTTTTAATAAGCCCGGAGCAGATTTGGAGAGGATCGTCTCCTGCGGTAAGAAATTGCTTCTTGCTTTATACAGAGGAGCGAAATATGCCACTCTAGATGACCTTCGCTACACCCTCTACATCAAGTGTAGCCGCCACGCAAAAGCTAGATGCTGACTTGCAGCTGAAAACTTTGCCCCCTGCAGCTGCTCGACAACATTCATTGCGCGTGCACCTGCAGGTAATTTGAAGAAAAATAAAAGGGTAAAGCATTCTGCATTAGTAAAATATTAATTAGGTTGATATTTTTTAAGTTCAAGAATGGCTTGAGACAGCAACAAAGCTGGACGCAACTAAGTACGGCTGGAGAAAACTGGACAACTCAGCGCGGCTTGTGCGCTTGCCCTGTCGAGTCTCTGGAGCTTAATTAAGTGTGCGTGGAAGTCCAGATGTAGAAATTTATGTGGATGCCGGTCCGAGGGGATTGAACACAGTAGAGGAGAGTGTTCATGCAGAATTGCTTCATAACTCGACGACCCAGATGGCGTTTAGAGTAATTTAATTTTTTTTTATTTCATAATTATTTGTGAAATTGTCAAGTCATGGTACTTGTAGCCATACTGATCTAACTGTACATACATGCTTTTATACTACTGTTTCAGGAAGATGTATGTCTACATATCTTTTAAATATTAAGTGGTACTGCTATATTTAATATGAATATTTATACTGATTACATATTTTCAAGGGCTGATGTGCCCTTATTTCTCTTTAAACAACTCAATTATCCCATTTTCATTTCCTTTAAAACCGCACGCGCATCTTCGCGCAAAGGCCAGTACACGTGCCTTCACACGCACACGGACACAAGATGCGCGTCAGCGTGAAAACTGATCAGATAAGCCCATTTTGCTCAGTTTTTTAGCCATTTCCGGAGAATTGTTGAAAAATTACTTTTTCTTAAAAAAAAAATACGTTTGAACCATGATCAGATGACCCCTTGGAGCCGTGAACGCCAATTTCACTTTCTAGTAGTTTACATTAAAATTGTAATATCTCCATTGGCTCTTGTAAATTTTCCAATGCGGGGATTTTTGGGGACTTTGTCTCCGATGATAAGGTACTGTCTTAAGAACCCAAATCAGTCGTCAGATGTTATGAATTATTTTTTCTGCGATACCACATTCCTCGGCAACCTAACGTTTCTAGTTTATGCCGGAGGTAAAATAGTGGGGGGGCGAAACGGCAATCGCACCATGCGCGCGCGCGGCAACATGTTTTTTTTATACAGACAAAGGTCTCAGATACACAAATCACAAAACAGATTACGGTCTGCAGATTTTGCAAACGAGGAACCCATTGGAGCCTGCACTAAAATATATTTTCTGGTTGGGTTTTTAGTAATATACCATTTATTTTAATTATTAAGAATTGTATTGCATCCAAGGCTTGGTCCAAAGGCTCAGTTTGGATTTCCGGATGAATGATGTTATTTTAAATAAAAATGGCTACACCTCCATGCCCATCAATACGGTTTTTCCTTTATAGTTTTTAATATGAAATTTATGTTCAGACTTGAACCAAGTTTCATTTATTAGTATAATATCTGGGTTATAGTCCCATACAAGTGTCAATTGATTAGTTCTGTTCGCTATTACGCTGGGAGCATTCAGTTTAAAAATTGTTACTTTGGGGGAGATTGTAGCCATAGGTTGGTTGAAGCAGTATGTTATTAGAATTAATTTTCCAGCAGCCAGCTCCATATCGTATGTTATATAGCCAATTTTTTTTATACAAATTGTGTTAGAACTTTCCGTATGAGTCTATATAGTTTTGAGTTTCCGTATTTATTGCGTTTCCCGCAGAGGTATGAATTGCACCTTGAGGCTTAGTTTGGGAAGTATATGGTATGCCAATTGATATTAAGGAGGTGTATGAAAGGCTCTGGATGATGAGGATGGTGCGCAGCACTCAGGCAAGAAATTTTCCGGAGAAGCAATTGTTTTATTTTATATAGCTTAAGAAGCAGGGCGGAACTGTGTTGAAAATGACGGGGTTGGAGACATTCTCTGTCTGGTCTGGAATTTGGAAAAAAAATTGTCATTGTGTTCGTGTTTGTCGTATCAAGTTGTGTTATTCTTTATGTTTATTTTTTTGGCGGGGTTTGTTAGTATCTGTTGATATGAGCGTCTTTGTTTGGTATTGTCTTATTGAGAAGCCCATCTTCTTTGTGAGATTGGAACATTGTTTTCAACATTGTCAGTTTTTTTTTAAGTGGAAAATCCGCTGGGTGATTTCCATTTTAATTATTATAATTTGCCTTAGGGCATAATTGACTCGCTTCATAGAGGGATACATTCTCAAAAATCATAATGTTTTTAATGTTTTTTTGTCTATTATTTACGCTACAATATTTTGCAGTAGAAATATGTTGACTATGACAGTGAAAGCATTTTCTTACATAGATGGGGGTTTGTGTGCCCTCATCATTAAGACAGATTTCATACTCTTCCTGTTTTTCCTACTTCCTGTTTCCATTTTTTTACTTCTACTTTGGGTTCTAATAGGACCATATCTAAGGCAATTGCATGTATGTAAGGGCTCACTCTCATTGTGAGTCCCTAAATATTTACTTCGTTGGGTAACGTCGTCCCATCAAAAGTAATTAAGATTGATCTTGTTGGAGTATTTACATATTCCCTTTTTCTGTCGTCATGTCCTTGATCATTATTATTTTGACTATTTTTTTAAGTTATCTTCTATTTAGTCTTATTATTTGTATTATTTCATATGAGAAATGACCCTCTTTAGGAGACGAGTGTCTCGCGACAGTATTCATTTTGGCTGCCGTCAAGGTCGAATGTTATAAATGCGGATACAGACGTCAAATTCATTCAAAGAAGGGAGATTCTTTGTGAATATATTCGCGGAAACACATGCAAGCTGCTGTATATATATTGCAATAAGTAATATTTCACTTTTCGCATGGCCCTCCGCTCGCTACCGCTCGCTACGGGATCTCAAGAAACCCAAGACATACCCAAAATCAAGAAAAAATTTGTTTAGAAACTTAACCGTAAAAAAATAAAGCAACTGGGTTTGAACCCGAGCCGTATGCCGCCGCCGATAGCCACAGAATTGAGACCTAAGATGGTTAGGTCCTAGATCTCTAGACCACGACGGCTCATGCTGCAAATTGATTACATCGCGAAGACATGGCGCGAATGAATCGCTCGGCATTAGTATGTATTTGTAATATTCGACCTTGCTGGCAGCCATAATGAATACTGTCGCGAGATGCTTCTTTTAGGAGGGAGTCAACTTCGATTTCCGGATCGACGTTCCTAATTTTTACATGCTTACATGAGGTTAGATTAAATGGAATTGTTATTTTAAACCCGTTCTCTTTATGCTTCGAATCTTCCACGAGTTTGTTAGCAGCCTTATAATTTAAAAACTCTGCACCAATTTTATTTCTGCCCTTAGAATTTTTTTTGCTTCTTGTAATTTTAAGTTGAATATTTCATTAGCAATTTTTAACTGACTATATTTTCTTTCCCATCTGCCCTCTACATAGGCTAGGCATTCGGGGTCGTCTTTAATAGTGTATAATCGTTGATATGGTAGTTTTACATTCTTATTTTTTGCGTTTTTTTCGATATCATTCTGTGATCCGCCATCTTTTCCCTCCTTATTAATGCTAGAATTGCCACAAGTTAGGAACTCACTTGCCGGTTCGCTAATATCGCTGCTGCTCTTCTAAATATATCACACTCCACAATTTTCGATTATCAGTTTTCACATTCCAAAACCAAAAGCGTGGCTGCATTTACCGCTCAAAACATTCTTTGACCTCTGTTACGGTAATTTTAACAATTCCGTAACAGCAGGTTGTTCCGAGTTTGCTTGTATTTGTTTTTGCTTTGAAATAATAACTTTTCACCTTCAACCTATTTTGAATTACTGTCTGAACCGACGTGGTAGCAACAGTGTGGAAAATTCCGCATTAAATAATACGAAAATATTAATAAATATTGAATTTTTATGTTGCCCATCAAGTTCATTTAAAACTAATTTTTGTCTTTTAAATATACCAGTCGATAATTATCTCGTTAATATAAAATGAAAATTAATACCTATTATGGGTTGAATCTACGTAAATACAGCAGTACAATATATTATTTAAAATTGATAAATAATTTTAAATATGCAGTTCAGATTTTATGATTAAAGATCGGTCGCTTCGTACGGTGGAAAAAGGTGAAATATTTGTGACGACTGCGTGTCAGTGTATTTTTTTTCGAGATGTGATTCTGGTGGAAGGTAGGACTGGATTTTAAAATCTATCTTGTACCGGCGACCAGTGTGAGAGGCTGTGAGAAGGTAGGGCTTGACATTTTCTTTATTTTTTGCGTTATCTGATTTTTATTTCAAGTTTTTATATCGTAAATTCTGTGGGCAGAATAAAACTGCTCAGCTCATGGATCTCTGATATCTGCCTACTATCGTTTCATATACCACGTTGTCTTTTGCCGTGTGTATGTTAAATAAGCTCGTGAATATCTAATATCTATCTACTATCGTTTCACACATACCACGTTGTCTTTTGCCGTGGGTATGTTTTTGTCTGTAGGGCATATGTGGGATAGTGGGTTTTTTGGAGAAAAAAAGGACTTGATCCTACAAGAGCAGGGTTATTGAATTTCGGTTTTAGTTTAGCAACCCAACTAAAGAATCGACCAAAGTGGCCTGTACGGTTCACATTATTTAGGTTCTAGTTAGAGGAAGCATTTTTAGAAATTAGTAACCAAAACTGTCTATAGTGTGGGAAACTCAGTCTAATTTTCTCTGGTATCGTTATCGGATGTTATGAGTTACATGGGGAATCGGAGTTAAGCTTAGTTAGTTATTGTTCGGCCTATATATAAGCATTTTATCGTCATTCGTTATTTAAAAAGCACCTTCTCAAGCCCTTCTCGACCATGGTCGGTACAAGATCATAATTGTTTGTTTGTTTTACTTCTCTATTTCTATTTAAATTTGTTGTTCCATTTGTTTTTGAATTGAACCGATTTTTGAATTAGAAAATAGCTTTCAGGCAATAATTTCATTCTGATTATCTGTTTAAATTTATCGATTTCACTTTTGTTCTTACCTGATTACTGTAATTGTTTTTTATTGAAATATTGTTCATCACAATCTTTCTCAGCTTAAACAGCTATTTATTATATTTATTATTTTAAATCAGTTCACTGTTTAATTTAAAACCATAATTATTGTCTACAGTCTAAACAATTCTGTGCAAATTGGTGGAGGCATATTTAATTAATTATAATTCTTCCTTCAGCAGTCCTTTTGGCATTTTTTAGCATTGTTAATTGAGAAGAATTATTATTTCTAGCTATCTCTTGCCAATTTTTATATTAAAAAGCCAAAGCTTAGACAAGCGACACTCTCCGCCAAGTTGAAACAGAGTTGAAACAACATTCTTGGTGAACTCTTTAACTGCCTTGTACTGTTTTTATTTCATGCTATTGAGTCCACACCCACTCGGCCTTCCAGGACAGCTTCCAGTGACGTCACAGGACAGATCCTAGGCACTGCAGCAGTTTTAATAACACTCTCCAGGAAGCTCGGAGAAAGCATAATGTGATTAAAGGGCAGTTATCGCCAGGAAGGTTGAACAGAATTAACCCCTATTTTTGTTAGAAGGAAATAGAATAAAAATTGTTTTTTTGAAATTTTTAATCTTTTATTTTGCACCTTTTCTCAACACCAGCACTCAGAAATAAACTTTCATAAGCATGCTCCTTACCCATACACCCTGAGCTATCTTTCAGTTTATATTTTTAGTAAATTAAAGTAATAATTTAAAGAAAAGTGCATTTATAGTTTATAGTAACAAATTGGCTTTTTATTTGAATTAATATAGTAATTATAATAAGGCAATTGAAATTATATCTTAACAAATCAAAGTTTATCTTAACAAATTGGCTTTTATTGTAACAAAATTAGCAAATTGCCTTTTCTTGTAACACCTCTCACCAATTGTCATACCAATCCATGTTATTCTATAAATTAAACAAATACAGACTCCAGCTAACACCTTGTAGACAAGAAGGCCTTGAAAGTAAGAAAAGCAGTTGCCAATATGGCCACCCCTGTTGGGCTGAAACTAAATGCTGTAAAGAATATATTTTGTGTTTTAATTATGTTGGGGTTTGGAATCTTCGGCAACTTGCACTAAAACGGAGTTTTATCCACAATACAGAAACAGAATTATTGCATCATCAGGAGATGATTTTTAATATAAAACATGTTTAAATTTTTAATATAAAATATGTTTAAATTTGTGAAGTTTGTGCATTTGCAGTAGTGAAAATACAAAGCAGGTAATTTATTGTGTTTGTTTGGTGTTAGTGGGTGCTGCTGTCAGCAAAATTGTATGCCAAGACAAACGCCAACTCAACTCATTTCTTGAAATACCCACATGATGTTGGTACTGTAGAGAAGGTTCGTACTGCTTATTTTCTTAAATAACATACCGAACAGCGTTCTATAGAAGGCAACTTAAACATTGTAACTGATATTTTAGCATTTTTAGGAACACCCTCTATTTTTTGCATTTACAATAATTACCACAAGTACCAAACATTTCATCACTCAACAGTACAAAGTCAGCCAGTTTCTGAAAACGTCGGGTCAAGTAAGTGTTTTTCTCTCTGTTACTGGCATAAAAAAATATATGCTGCAAAAACTAGGCAAAAAATCTAAAAAAACTTAGTGATGTAAGTCGTTTTCTATCGCACAGGCCCAAACTGAAAATAATAAGTAACATTTTCAAAAAACAGGTTATTTTAAAACAAAACAGAAATAATTGCGTCAAATCAAAAAACTCCTCAAAAGTAAAAATTATTTTTTCACATTGCATTATTTAAATAGTCTTTAAAAAACATCTCAGTAACTATGTTTTCTTGTTTTAGCACTTCAAGATACATTTTAGACCAACCAGTGTATATTTATAAATTACAAGCCATAGTCCGTATTTTTTACATCATAGCATATTATAATTGTTAAACTACTTATTGTAATAATTATTATGTTCTTTTCTAAGCCAAACTAACCCAAACATTTTTTTACCAAAATAACATGGTAAATGACATGTAATTAACTATTAAAAATAGTTTAGGTATGTATTTTTTTGAAGTCAAAAGTAACAAAAATAGTTTATATATGAATTAATAGGTTTTCCATTGCCAGAGCCTGCTCCCTGAGCGCGACGCCATCTTCACCGGAGGAACCAATCTCCAGTGATCGGTTTTATTGGTAACTGTAATTTTTTTCAACAGATGAAACAGTAAAAATACCGAAAGCGCTTCGTTTTAAATTGAGTTGTTTCAGGAACCGCTAGCAACCGCAGTCCACCGCTCCGGTTAACCAGGTTTAAAAACGGAATATGCTCGGGATCTATTTCATAGTTTAACATGAAGAGCCCAAGAAACTGTGTCATTATTTACTGGTTAACCATTGTAAGATAAATGTAGCTCTATTCGAACTTTTAACTTGAAGAGCGTAAAAGAGTGCTTTATTATTTGTTGATTAATTCTTATGAGATCAATGCTTGAGATGTCAGTAACGGAAAATTATCAGCTTTCCCATTCCCCCATTCCCCTGACGTCATATGGGCTTGATTCATACCCCGCCCACTTGTCCTTCGCCTTGCCAACCAAGCACATCACATGACACTGAGCCAGACCCCCTCCTACTTGACCTTGGTTCCTTCCACTCTTCCCAACGTTATATGACATTGAGCTAACCTCTTCCACTTGACCTTGAAATGCTCTTGGTGCATTTGGCCTTGAGATTACTTATGATGCATGCTATATGGTTGGCATAGGCGTAGCTAGCTTATGTAGTTTGGGGGCTGAGCACCCGGCTCACTAGGGGCGGGTCGTGATATTACAAGATAATGAGGCACATTTGAAGAAGATCATTATTTAATTTTCCGGCGGTGCACACTGCCCGCAGGCGCCGCTAGAGGCCTCGGAAAACTCTTGGGGTGCCCCGCCCAATTTTGGCCCAAAAGTCGTTAACATCCTTAAAAAAAGAAGAATTTCGTGGGGTCCCTTGTGACCAATATATTTATATTTAATAATAAGAAGAATAGGAAAAACGAATTAAAAACATAAACATATGATTATGAATGTTATTTACATTAAATCAAACCCGAGATCAAACCATAGATATAAATGATTCAATTAAAAATTCTAATTATGTAATTGTAATAAGTATATAGTAATTTAATTTTTAAATAAAAATATATTAAATATTTTAATAGCTACTTACTAAATTTTTAATAATTTCTTATTGCATCAGCATATCCAGGCGCTTCTCACATAAATGTCTCTTATAATAATCTTTTTATAAAATTTTCCTCGGCTTGAACCACATTTTTCTATTGAAATATCGGTCAATTTTTTTTTCATAGGCATAATGTGAGAGTTTTTTACATTAATTAAATCATACACCACATTCATTGTTAAAGTATTTTTACATACATACACAACAACAAAGACGATCAACAGTAGTAAAGGGAAAATCGCATGATTTTTAGAATCGAATATCTTGCATTCGAATACTTTTGAGAATCGAATGATTATTCGAATACAAAGAATCGAATTATTTGGATTTGTCGCGATATCTCAAATGTTTCAATTAGCGATTCAACCTCGCGAGATTTCGAGTGACTTCGAAGTCTCGTTCTCGAATTCAAATTTACAAATTGTCTGATTCTGAATTGTTGATCTTGAAGTCTTCATTCTTGATACATTTAAGCATAGGAGCAAAATCTTTTACAAAGATTAGCTAAAGCATTCGTTATTAAAAAATTAAATAATGGTTAAAAGTTGTTTTGTTTAGATATTAAGTAAAAGTTTATTAAAGATTTATTAAAATCATCACTTTTTAATAATTTAAATTTGAATTCCCAAAACTCCTTATCTTCTGCATATTGCAAAAATATGTATGTCATACCTGCCGACTACCGCATTTAAAATAATAATATGTTTACTACAGAAGAAAAATATACAACAATTAAAAAACTACCATAGTAATTAAACTACTCTATTTTAAACTTTTTATAGTATAGCGTTTTCGATTATTGCTCACCATAATACAAAACAAAGCCCGCTATTATCTGTTGCTCAGACAGATAGCAGACCAGCATAATCGAACAAGTTATATTATAATCGCATTTGACGCGAATTGTCCCGATTCATATTTCATTTCGATTTAACCAGCATTCGAGGGACGATTAATTCGTTGATGACGCATTCGAATATTTCTGGTATTCGAATTCTTCGTTGAGAATTGAATGCATTCGAATGCAAGCCAGAATCGAATACTTCGATTATTTGTATTCGAATAGTCCCTTCACTAATCAACAGAATTAACAGCAACCAAATACTGAGCATAATACGACCCTTTACACTCCTACGGCACTATGCTATATTAGTCGCTTCTGATCGGTGGGTTAACGTCACTTTAGAATACTGTTAACTCTTCACGCATGACCCTCCGCTCGCTTTACTCGCTCCGGGGCACAGCCAATCAAAACTAACTGAAACTAACCCAAATTTACAAAGAAAAACGAGCACAACTTAAAAAATAAAGAAAACATGTCTTGCCTTTACGACAACTGAAAGCTGGCCGTACGCACAGCAAACACAGAATCTGACCACTAGACTGGCTAGACCTAGTGGTATAATCTAACTGGATCCTAGATAAAGTGAAAGTGACGTTAATTCACCAATCAGAAGCGGCTAATATAGATAGTGCTGTATGACTGTAAAGGATCTTTAAACGCGAATACTGAACTAATTGACTGACCCAAAATACCCAAATAAAGCGCATCTTTTATTCTTTATTCGCCCGTCGGTCGGCCAGCATAGACAATTTGTCCTATCGGAAGCCGGCAAAAATAGCATGTGCCATGACTACCATGTGCCGATACCGCATTTCCCGCCAATATCATTATTTGACGAGCGGTTTCTCTTCAAGGCATCCCTCAGAAGTCAGAGGCACCGAACTATACTCAGGGAATATAATTTAGTTCTCAGAACGATCTATATAAGCGTTACGTTCAAATTTGAATTTTATGCCTACCACGGACCAAGAATAATAAACTAGAGATGATGGTTACATCGGCCGTATTTTTCACTGACAGCTGCTCTGTCGTGACGTAGCCACGTGCGAAGTTGGCGCGAAAGGCTTAACATGCATATGGCAAAGCCCTACGGGCAATACTATTTTTCTTGTTTAGAGTTTATAAAAATGTGTTTTAACTCAAACTTTTAAATGGATAATAAAATTAAACTATTTCTTATGAAATTACTTATTTTGAAAAATATTTTTTTACAAGCTATGAGTTTAAACAAACTTGGATAAGCCAAAAGTAAATAGGAGTATAACCATTCGGGGAATATTAAATCTTGTACGAAAAGTATCTTTAAGAGTATGAATTTATGCGAGAAAATTAGATAAAAATAAAATAAAATCTGACAACTTTTTTATACATTGTGGCCAAAAAAGTATGCATAATTTGGAAAGGCTTAATAATTGCTTTTCAGAAAATGTTAGCTGAAATAAACGATTCATATGTATTTATTATTTGTAGCTATCTAAAATAAAATATCCAATGAGAAAACTTGAATATTAATTAGTTAAAAATTCCTTTTATTCTACAAACAAGTATATTTGTATATATGTACATATTACTGATATTGAAAATAGTAATTTTATTGGGGCAGTTCGACATTCTATCTCCAAATTATGGAAAATAAAATAAAATTAAGAAAGCTTTAGTTTTATAATTTGTGTGTATTAACTAGTAAGTGTTGCATTCATAATCCTAATAACATGGGTGCTTATGAATGAAAAATCCTTAATATATGAGTCGACACTGCTGTATGACATAATATTCTAACGTGATAAGCAAGGCCACAATCTAAGGAACTTAAATAATGTATAAGTAATAATTACATTCCAGTGTATGTACGTGAACAAACCTACTTTTTTAAAAATATTGTTTAAAACCTATATAGTTAAGTGACACACTATGTGATAAAACAGTCAGTTTGACAACTTCCCTACAATATTAGGTGAAATATTATTATTCCTCCCATCCTTGCATACATTTAAAAATATTTTAAGTTGATTCTACCTTATTTAATACAAAAATCAATAAAAATACTACACTACAAATACTGTGCAAAACTGGCACTATGGTCTCTGCTTTAATCCTCAATTTATTTTCTTTAGAATCAAACCAAAAATATAATAAATATCAAGTTTCACAATGTTTAAAGCACCAAAATACAACTACCAATGGGGTTAAAACATCCGAAAATCTCAGTAAAAAAGCTAAAAACACAACGAAAACATAGAAGAGGCAATGATAGCAATGGCGGAATGAAGGCCGCTCGTCGTGCAGGAACGTCACAGCGACGAAGATGTGGGTGAGGGGACCGCGGGGCACGGGGCACGGGGCGATAGTAACTGAACATAGGCTCTTATGGGAAGTAACCATCCTCTCTAGTTTACTATTCTTGACCAAGGACTACCCAATATCGATACACTTATTATGAAGATAATACGCTAGATAAGAAACGGCGAGGCGTGCCTCTAACCATATACTTCCTAACGAGGAAATGAGATGGATACACAGAGAGCACGTCGGGTCGTCGGATATGGAAAACGAAGCGGGCGGGAAGAGGGCGTCATAATAGTCTGGTGGTACTGTCACTTTTTTACGTGTCATTTCGTAATCTCAGCACAATATTAAATATTGCGATTTTGTGTACATTAAGGATTACCTAGATAGTTTTTGGGGAGCTAATTTTTCTTCAAGAGGGGCTAAGCCCCCCAAGCCCCCATAGCTACGCATATGATAGGTGGGGTGGTGGGTAGTTATAGCTCTCTTTAACTGTGCTATTAGTGTGCGGATTCACTACTGAGTAGCGAATTGTATGAGGAGGCATTTCCTAAACTGCAATGGCCGGAAATTATATTTGTGATAAGCCATAGCTATAATATGGAATGGACTTTGAATGCTTTATAGTACTTAGTGTTACTAATTTCGTATTTTTCTTCTTCATTGTAGGATAGGCCCTACAGAATATTCTGTACGTCAAAGTGAACATCAATAAGCTTAGTCCAGTCAGCGGTTCATCATATAACATATTACCCAAATTTATAGAAGCATGGAGAGCCATCGTCAATGTAATAAATCAAGATGAATATTGTTTTGCCTGGGCTATAACTTTTGAATTATATTCAGCAATTAGGAAACCATAATAACTGTCATCATATTGACATTGTTGAGCCTACAGGTATAAAATTTCTCGTAAAGTTGCGTGATATCACAAAATCTGCGGTTATGAATAATATTTCGGTTAATGTGTATGGTCTGGAATGAAAATACGAAAATAATAAATTAAAATATGAATATGAATTTGAGTCAATCGTTACTTGATGAAAATCCGCGACACATTAGTAATTGAAACACTGCTTCTGATTTTCACTAATTTTTAAATTTATCCACACAACATGTTTCGTTGCACGGCAACTTTGTCAAGTGACTAGGTACATTACACCAGAGACAAGGGAGGGACAGTTAAGTAAAACAGAAAATTTGTCTCATCATGCCGTCTCTTTTACTTAATGCATTTCCGTATAGCGCTCTTTTTGTCTAGTATCACCAAAGGTGATTGTAGATGGAAAGTCGTGTCGACGCTGTTGCAAAAACAAATGATATATGTCTTTGTCTAACTCATGGAACTCTGCGTTATAAGCTTAACAGCTGAATACTAGATGACATCGACAAGTATGACTATGACAGTTCAATACGTTTCATTTTAGGCTGTTTTTAGTGTGGCTTGCTGCTGTTTTCTTATATTTTTTGTGTTAATTTCGCAAACAATTGCTTGAAAGATATACTTTTTCATTCATCTTGTGACTTGTGTCCGGAGTGCAGTGGATCAGTGGACTACTTAAGAGAGACAAAACAAACAGCATCATGGCTGCTGAGCAATGAAATATAATATTTCATTGTTGCTGAGACTCCTTGCATTGTTTGTGGATTAAGCGAAGATAAAGTTGAAAAATTCACTATATTCGTTCGTCCCTTATCTTGTAAAAGTCTGTGCGTCATCAGACATTAAATATAATTTTGTATTTGTATAATGAACTGTAACATTTGTTCTAATGATTATTGATTTTTAATTTTAAGTAAGTACATATGGTAGGCATATCTTGAATTCACTTATTATTGTTTGTATTACACTCTGACTATTAATTTCAAGTGACTCACTTGTATTAATAAATATACTTTTCATGAAATATGTCTGCATTTCGATTTGGTTGCCTTGTCTATTGTCTACGGTAGATTATTTGAATACTGTTTCGATGAACTGCAATTTTGTAACCGTCCATTTTTTGGATTATTGTTTATTGGGTAAGTTTTGAAGGACCCTTGTAGCAGTTCCGTCCTAGCACGTAGCTTTTAAGGATGGATACTTTATAAAAATCGCGGTTGCGAGGGCTGAATGGTTCGAGAGATCGGTTTTGCCGGGGGAAAGGTCGATCTTTTTCTAGAAGAGCAGTCGTGAGGAGAAGTCGATTTTTGGAAGTTTTTTTTCCTCGCCAAGCGGTTTAGGCGGATTTTGTCAACTTCCCTGAAACATTTCCGTTTGATTTTGGGAATCTTGTTCTGAGCAGTTGTAGTGCTGTATCATTCGGAAAATCGGCGAAGTGTGGGTTTTTGAAACGACTGCCTTTGGGAAAGCCAGCCATTTTCGTCGTGTTTCTTTGGTGTACTGAATAGAGTGCCCTCCGTATTTAAACGAGGTGAGTTTCCTTTATTATTAGCATGTATTTCGCGATTTCCGGGTCTGATTTAACCGCTTCTTATTGCATTATTTTATTTATCGTTTACTTCGGACTCAAATAATTAAGCCTAATTATTTCGGTGTGTCGGTCGTCATCCTAATTAAAGAGGCGATTAGAGTTAATATTTCTGTCGATACGGTTAGATTATTCGTGTACCATTAAACTGATACGAGAATAATACCGGCTCGTGAATTCTATTTCAAACCAGTTATTCGTTGATTGTTTGCTGCTCGTTTTTTTTTATGAACGATCGAGTTATTCATTTTATTTTATTTCCGACGACTAGTGTCGTAGATTTTCGGCGATTTTAGTGGCCCGATTCACTGGACCAATCCGAGGCGGTTTATATATCGGGTTACTATATAATTATTGCTTTCGTATTTGCATTTCTGATGGCAACTTTTGCCCCAATCTTTAATTAATCAATGCTAAGACTGCGGTTTTGTTGTCAATTTCATTAGCGTACCGACGAAGTTAGAATCTTTACCATGGAAATTATGTTCTATTTTTAATTTTGATATTTGTTTTTGCAAGCGACGTCCAGTTATTCAAGTTTGATGCGTTCGATTTCGAATTAGATACTAAACCGGGGAACTTGGTCGATGATAATTAGCTAGTAATTGGTTTATATTTTTATATTTAAATATAGTATTAAGGGAGGCCTCCGATCTCAGCTATTATTGAGAACACATATTTTGGTGCTCTTTTGACCGTAGTGGTTGCCTTATTGAATCTTAGGCTCGATTGATTAAATACATTTTAATTAACTAATTAGACAGTAAATAAATTAAGGGGTAGGCACGCTAACCTGATTTGATGATTCAAATTCGTCAGTACGATGGTTTTATTTAGTATAATTTAGCGATTTTTGTTCGATTTTTGAACCATATTTCTATTTTGCTTTTGAATTATTGGAGTTCGGTAAGAGCTATTTTATCGACTGAATATTATTATTGCAGGGTTTTCAGGCTAGCTATTTATTTATTTCACGCCGTATGACTCTCTTTCTTTTTATTTAAGCTCATTTTCGTGCTTTTATTTATTATTTAGATTGTAACTCTTTTTACATGTGGTGAATTTTATCTGCGCCCGTTGTGGAACACTTTATTTAATCAATGATTTGATTAAATGTTTTATCATTATTTTTAACTGCGGATGTTGGTCTCCCTTGAGTGAATTTAATCTTGTAGTATGCAAAATTAATATTAGCCTATAATTGTAATTTTTATTCCTCTCTCGATTGCAAATATATCGTTACGAGGGAGCTTTAAGTAGTTTCTCTTTAACTTTTGTATTTTTTATTGACTTCAATTTAAAGTTTAAAAAGAAATCTCTTTAATCAATAATTAGTAATGCTGCTAACTTGTTTTTTTTTTTGGAAAAATGATATATTAGCGATCGCGTCACATATCGTGGTGGCTCGTTACTAGGAAATGTTTCCTTCCTAAGGCCGCCTCCTGGGGTCGTAAGCTGCAGTTCTAGTCGACAAGGGGTTAGAAGCCTCTACGCCTGACTGAATCTCTATATCGGCCTACCTGCTTGTTATATTTTCGGGCTAGCGGAGCTAGTCTACCCGGAGTGACCAGATCGTCTCTTGCACCTGTTCGCCGAGATAAAGTCGTAGAGTAGTGCCACTCAGCCGGGTAGTTGTTTTTGGACAGTAAAAGTCAGGATGTTCAGATAAGTTTAGTTTAGTTTAAATTTAACCTTTCGTTCTCTGGTGTCAGAGAAGAGATGAAAAAAAAATGTTTTGCGCACCTTATATGTTTAATTAGTTTAGAGCGCCCTACTTCTTTTAACGGACATTTGATCACATCGGCGACCACTGTTAAATTTTCCCCTCCCTCATTGGGATTTGTAGCTAAGTTGATCAGTTAGCTAGGTTTTTGTCGATTCAACAACCCTCCTTTTTTTAACCTCTAGGTAATGAATAAGGAAATTTTATATTAAGGATCGTGTTTTCGGCCCTTTGCCTACCTCGTACTCTTGCGTCCTTTATTTTTTTGTATATTTTTGGTCTTTTTCCCTTTATTGATTAAAGTTATAGTCTTAATTTCGCAGTGTTTCATTTGGCTAAACAATAGCTGCGCGTGTAGACTTTTTTATTTAGTGAAATTTCATTTAGCTAAACTTACCGGCGGGGTATCAAGAACTGAGGTCTTGTAGCAAGTTCCGGGAACAACGCGGGGATTTCCAATTCGGTCCGTTACAAATTCGGTGGCGCCAAAAGAACCTCACGACGGAGCTGCAGGCAAATTGCACGCACACCAAACAACTTGCTACAGGACTTTCGTTTCGATCTCGCCCAGTGCCTATTCAAGTGATGGAGATCTGGTCGGATTCGGTAGGTGGTTACTGCTAATATTCATGGTGGAACTCGTCATAGCGCCACAAGCATTTAACATCGTGTAACTTAATTCATAACTTTTCAAAAAACAAACAGAATTTCTTTATTAAGAAAAGCGCGTGGCAATTTTCTTATATCAGCGACTTTGATGATCTGTACCTTTTGATGAGGTGAAGATTTTTAAAATTTTATTGTGCATTTGTGTGAATATTTATCTAAAACTAGTTGTGAACATTGCATAAACTCATCTTTTTAAAAATTAGTCATACGAATACATAATGGAATTAAAAGATCTTCACCAAATCAGAATGGATGAAATATGACATTAAGCAATCAAAAACACATTCAAACCTCCCGCGCTTTTGGCGGCCCAAGCTAATCGCGCCACCTGTTTTCACCTTTCATGAAGCCAGACAGAGATAGCATTCATCTTCCTTTCCTCGTCTATTACTTGGGACCTTTTTTATCATTTAGTTGAGCGTCTCATTCTCTCGTTGCTTGTCTCTGATTACACAAAGGTACAAAAGAGGAAACAACGAGGCGTCAAATATAAAATTATTTGGAAAACCCAGCAATAAGGGCCGGTAGTGAACTGGAGATATTAAAATAAATTCAATAACGGATAATTATTTGTATCTAATTGGTCGTTGAGTATATCTCCTGATTTTTTAAGTTGTTAATTTCCAAAAACGATAATTTTGTACTTTTATTTTCTGTATGGAGGATAGTGAAGTGTTCATTGAAATTATGATTGTTGTCTAAAAGATGAGCTGCGTGCGCTGAATTTGGGCATATTGTTCAGATAATCTCCTTTATGTTCTATAATTCGAACTTCGAAAGTACGACCCGTTTGACCTACATAGCCCTTTCTGCATGACCCACAATCTAACTTATAAACACGGCATTTTTGAGACATTGCAACTTTATCTTTGCTATTTCTTAAAAACTGTCCTATAGTGTTGTTTGTTTTAAAAAGCGATGTTAATAAAAAAATAGGGCTAACTTTTTCGGATATTTTTCCTGTATAAGTTATTGTTTTGTATTGTGTATGTATTTTAGGTTGTTGTGGGTAAATGAGAGATGTTATTTTTTTAGTGGTTTTCTTTTTCAAAATAATGTGAATATCCATTGTTTGTAGTTATTTGTTTAATAAGGTTACTCTTTATCAAAGTTAAATTTTTTCATTGGGATATTAATTAATCTATGTATCATAATATGGCAGGCAGCAAGTTTGTGTGAGAATGGGTGTAAAGAAGTGTTGTGAATGGTTGTGTCTGTATGGGAAGGTTTGTGGTATATTGCAAAGGAGTGTTTATTGTATTCACAGGAAATCATTAAGTCCAGAAAATTAATTGAGTTGTTAGTTTCTGGTTCTAAAATGAAGTGTATGTTTTTGTGTAAACTGTTGATGTATTCCAAGAAAATCATTAACTGTCTCTGTGTACCTGTGAAACACACCAAAATATCGTCTACATACCTATGCCAATATAATTTTTTTTTGAATAAATGTTGATTTTTTATTTTATTTGTTTAAGTAATCCATAAATATTTCAGCTAATATAGGGCTTAAGGGACTACCCATAATGAGACCTTCTCCTGACGAATAAACAGTGTTGCCAAATTGGAAATAGTTCTTACTTATACAGGTTTTTAGGGCACTACTAATTTCCAGAAAATTAACTACGCTTGTATTATTTTAAATCAAAAGGTCTTCAACTATTTATATCGTTTCTTTAGGAGGTACACTAGGGAATAAGTTCTTAACATCATTATTGGGGAGGTTAAGATTAGATTTTTAATTTTGTCTATGAGACCTAAGGAGTTTTTAATCGTAAAAGATGACTGAAATTTTGTGTGTTCCAAAATAATGTTGATGAGTTTGTTAGCTATTTTTTGGATGGAGTAGTGACATAGGAAACTACAACAGGTCTTATGGAGTTGTTTTCTTTGTGTAATTTTTTAAGAGAGTATAATTTGGAGGGGGGGGGAGATGGATTCATAGCTTTCAGAAAATATTTATCTTTGGCTGAGAAGATGCTATTGCAGTTCTCAATCGATTTGGTATAGTTTTGTGGGGGGGATTTTATATTTTTGTGTGGTTAAAAATTATTTGGTTTTGTTAATATAATCTTGTTTGTTTAATGCTATAACATTTTTCCTTTGTCTGCTCTTGTGAACACTATGTAATTTTCTTGAGCTTTGGTTTTGATAGAGTTCAAATAAATTTTGACATTTATGTGTGAGTTGTTTTGTGTGGAATTGTATGTTTTATTAGTGATAGATATTGAATATTTTATATGTGTTATTAAATGTTGTGTTGTTTAAAGCAACTTCTGTTTCCACCCCTAATGTTTCTAAGATTTTTTGATTTGCTGTGTTTAAATTTAAATTGTGGTTAAAGCACTTCTCCAAAAGATAGAGTTCACTATTTGTAAACTTTGTTTGGCTAACGTTCAAAAATCATTGGAAAAAATTATGGTCAGAAAATTTAGAGAAAGCTTTCGTTTTTTGTGTAGTGTTAGAAACTTTACAAATTCGTTCGCCTAGTTTTTTACGTTGTTTTACAAACTTCTTGTACTATGTTGTTGACTTTGGTCCTGCTCTGGTCATTTATAAGTTACATTGTGGGTCATGCACAAAGAGCTATGTAGGCAAAACGAGTCGTACTTTCGAAGTTCGAATTAAAGAACATAAAATACATTATCTGAACAATAACCCCAATTCAGCGTACGCAGCTCATCTTTTAGACAACAATCATAATTTCAATGGACACTTCAATATCCACCATACAGAAAATAAAAGTAAAAAATTATCGTTTTTGGAATCATTAGAAATTAACAAACATAAAAAATCAGGAAATATACGTAACGACCAATTAGATACAAATAATTATCAGTTATTAAATTTATTTTAATATGTCCAGTTTACTATCGGCCCTTATGGCTGGGTTTTCGAAATAATTTTATATTTGATGCCTCGTTGTTCCCTCTTTTGTACCTTAGTGTAATGTTAATATACCTAGTCACTTGACAAACTTGCCGTGCAACGAAACATGTTGTGTGAATAAATTTAAAAATTAGAAACAGTGTTTCAATAATTACTAGTGTTAAAATATGAAGTTGTAGGTTCATTGCTATACTCTGGTAGAAAATGCAAGTGCACATTAATTTGTTGTTAATTACGGAATATTGTATTCTGACAGATGGTGGTGAAAGTAATTGTGATTCAAACTGTTCAAAAGTGGATTAATGTTGGAACAAAGACATGACTCATTTAGTTTAGGGTCAAATTTAGTCAAGGAGATAAATTAGATTTTTGTAATGGTTGCCTGACTTATTTCAGCTCACTAGCATCTTCGATACTACATCAGAAAAATGATTCTAATCACATATACACACTGACACCGACAACAGATCAAAAAGTAGATACCTTTGGAAAGACCATAGCGGCAAATATATTCAAATTTGAAAAACTTTTGAGAGTTTCATTTGTCGTTTACCCGCACTAACCCATAAAAGCCTTATAAAATAAAAAGCGGAAAGAGCACGAGCCATACTCCTCATATCTGGCAAAATGCTCTTTCGATAATTCGCTCTCCAAGTTCGACTTGTATCGAGGAAATGATGCAGCCCAAGTCTTCGTTTCTCGCATCGAAAGCGACCTAAGATCAGTATATAATACTCACTCTAGAGACACTAAACCAATGAATGGCTTGAGACCCAAAGAATGGCGGGAGTTTAACCACGGTGAATTATATGTGGTATATGTCCTTTCGAGGAGAACGATACCACAGTAACAGATCTTTGTCACCTAACAAGGAAAAAACATTTGATACTGGGCATTCAATCTGTAAAGTAAATTATAAATTGCCTAGTTTTGTCCTAATGATATTCCATAATTTAAGTGGTTACGATTGACAGATGTTTATAAAATAGTTTTGCCGTCATGGGGATACAATTGATGCAACGTTTCAAAGGAAAGAGAAGAATATATCATTTATAAAGACCTTTTACTTGTATGATAATGTTTACAAAGATGGGGCTACAAAAAGAACAAATGAATCATGATATGCAAAAGGGACCCAATCCACAATATGAGCAATTTTGAGTTCAGCACGATTTTACATTGATAATATGTACTGCAACCTTAAAAAACATTCCCGAGTTAATATTGAAGTTTCTAGGATGAAAATTTTTGATTTAAAAAAAATGCTTTACTTCCATCAACGATTTTCAATTACGCAACATGGTTCCAAGCATCTTCGCGCCCAAAATCACTTCGCTAATAACAAAATCATAATTGCAATATGGAACCCTGACGCTTGGATTCATTGTGTATTGATTATTTGACTGATTATGAAAACATAATAAAGACCCAAGTGGCAAGGAACTATTTTTTTAACCTCTATGCAATATTTTTTTAAATATAATAAAGGTCCAAGCGGCTTGGAACTGTTTTGATAATTACTAACCAATAGTTATATTTTTTCAATAAGGAACCAACCCACATGATACCTTATTGCATCGCTGTATGGCGCTTTTAACTAAATCTTATTCCACTCTGGCCACAGGGAAAACCCTTTTCCGAGGCAAAAATTAATGACCTAAAGGCTCTCTATCCCCTCCTACCAGATGATGTCAAAGAATTTTACAACAAATTGGTGCCAGATAGAAATGACGATGACGACTATCTGGGAGGATTTGATAATTATTTGGACTTCGATACGGAAGACTAGTAAAATGTTATAAAATTTCCTGTTATATTTAGTTTATTGTTCAATTTTTATTTTTTTATTATCACTAAATTTACTGTAATTTTTTTGCAATTTTCGTTCATTAAAATTATTTTATTCATAGAAACCGCATTGTCTAATATGACTTATATCTACTTATACGTTTTGCAACAAAGAACTAATCCACATTTTAACTACTTATACGTTTTGCAACAAAGAACTATCTCACATTTTATCTTGTTAGGAAATAGGTAGTGAAAATTTAAGTTAAAAGTATATAAACAAGTACAAAACTATATTAAATATAAAAAAATCAAACAAATATTCTAATTATTGATTCTTGTAGAAGCTAAAGAAAATCTTTAGAGGTCATTTTCTCAAAACTATCTATATGTGCGTTGGTTCCCTGTTGTTTAACGCCATTCAACTTAAAGTCGAGATTTAGTTTTGGATTTCTGTCGGAATCTCTAGAAAATTAGGGTGGGGGTTTAAAGGCCGATCAGTTTAGAGAGACGCGAAAACATATTCCCGCAGTAAATCAATATAATTTGATGCGGAAAAGAGGGTTTTGCATATAGTTTCATGGATTCAATTGAAAAAATTAATTATCTTACGCTTCCAAGTAAAAATAAATTTGTGATAATTTAAGGGAGGAGCACATAGGCGAAGAAAACGACAAAAGAGCGAAGGAACTATGGCGGATATTTAAATGTAAAAATTTAGGCGAATATATACGCGACGTTTTTGAAGAGTTTCAAAATACATGTTTAAATATTTCTGAATTAGGTCCAACACAGTACCCTTCCCAGTTTATTACTAGATTGTATGCTACGCATGATCAAGACAGAATTAAGGTTGTTAGCCGATATAGACATAATTCATTTTTAAAACGGGTATTAGGGGTAGTAGTAGTAGTAGTAAGGGTGGGGGGGCCGAAGCCCGGTAAGTAGGCCTATAAGTCCCTTTTCACCATCCCCGATCCGCCCTCCCCTACCTGGCTACTTCCAACACCCGGCCCGCACTGAAACGGCCCGTCACCTTGATAAAGGTGAGGACGTCCTCCCAGTCCAGATCCTTTAGATCTTCCCGAGCAAGTGTTGGTGCTCCCAGTATCTTCCTCCTTAGGCGACTCCACCTATCACAAATTCCTATATAGTGGTATGAGGACTCCTCCCCTGTCCCGCAGTTCAGGCAGAGTGGGCTGTCCCTCACGCCGATAAGGTGCAGATGTCTGTTTAGGCTTCCATGCCCAGTCAGAATACCTACCAAGTTCCTGATGTCCTCTCGGCTCTTTTTTAGCAGTCGCCTTGCTTTGGATCCGTCAGGATTTGGAATCATTTCCTTGGCTTGTCTGCATCCTTCTTTTCCTCTCCAATTGTGTTTTGTCTTGCTCCAGGCCCAGTTATTTAGTTCCTGAGAGATTTGCCTTTTACTTAAGCCCAAACCAGGTTCTGGACCGACGAGGTGGCTCGTTGAGCCTTGTCTTGCCAATTCATCGGCCCGTTCGTTGCCCTCGATGCCACTGTGCCCTGGAACCCATCTGAGTCTTACTTCCTTGTGCACAGCCAATCTGTCTAGGGCGTCTCTACATTCCTGAACTAGCTTACAGCTTGCCCTGGGTTTTTGGATCGCCCTGAGAGCGGCTTGACTGTCCGAGTAAATATATATACTCTCTACACCTTCTGTTACTTCCGCCTTGGTTGCTACTTCCAAAATAGCAAACACCTCCGCCTGGAAAACAGTGGCATATCTCCCCAGCGAAGTGCTTTCTCCTGATTTAGTGTTGTCTAGGTATACACCGGCTCCGGATGACTGTGTATTAGCCATCCATGAGCCGTCAGTGTACCATGCGTGTGCGCCGCTCGGCGTACGTACCTGGCCTGACAGCCACTCTTCCCTTGATGGAAATTCCACTTGGAAATTCCTTCTCAGTCTTAATCTGCCATCTGGAATATTGCCTTTGGTCGCAATGATGGGTAGATCCCTACTCATTTTGGCGGCAATAGTCGTATGGCCTTTCCCTGTGTAGTCCGTTCGCCATAGGCCACTGTCGATCATCCTTTTGTGAGCCGCCATTGCCTCTCTCTCAATCCAGATCGGGAGGTCCGGCAGCCCCAGGATGATGTTCAGTGCTGCTCCGGGAGTTGTTCTCAATGCTCCGGTAATACCCAAACAAGCCAGCCTTTGCAGTCTGGCCAGTTTCTGGGCATTAGTGGCTCTGGTCACCGCTGGCCACCAGACCACGGATCCGTAGGAAATCCTCGGTCTTATCACAGCAGTGTACAGCCACTGGAGGATGTAAGGTTTTAAACCCCACTTCCTACCTACCGTTCTCCTTAGTTGCCACATAATCGCGGTTGTCTTATTCACCACCTGTTCAACGTGTGCCTTCCACGTCAATTTACTGTCTAAAATCACTCCCAAATATTTGACTTGTTGACTTAGGCTCAGTCTCGTCTGGTAGAGTATGGGATGTATAAAACCTGTTAGATTTCGTTTCCTTGTGAAGAGAATGAGTTCGGTCTTCCCTGGGTTTACTGAGAGACCATTCTCCTCACACCAACCTTGAACTATCCGACACGCCACCTGCATACGCTCGCAGACCGTTCTCACGAACTTGCCCGTGATCATTACTAGCCCGTCGTCAGCATATGCCTGTGCGTAGAATCCCTCAAGATTTAACCTTCTCAGGAGGCTGTCCATCACCAGGCACCACAAATGTGGCGAGAGGCAGCTGCCTTGTGGGCAACCCCCTCTTACCCCGGCCTCGACGCGAACTTCTCCCAGCGTGGCGCTGATCTTTCGGTCTTCCAGTGCCGTTTTTACCCACTTGACCAAATGAACTGGTGTTCTCCTGGCCTGGAGGGCTTGACAGATAGTTTTCGTTTTAGCCTTATCAAAAGCTCCTTCTACGTCAAAGAAGAGCGCTAGCGCCATTTCTTTGTTTCCTATTGCCTTTTCAGCCCTTCTAACTACAGAATGGAGAGCCGTTTCAGTCGACTTCCCCCTTCTGTAGGCGTGCTGATTATCATGTAGCGGAGAATCAGTTAAGATCTCTTCCATGATGAACCTGTCAATCATTTTTTCCATTGTCTTCATTAAAAATGAAGTTAGACTTATAGGCCTAAAGGACTTGGGATGGGAATAGTCTCTCTTCCCTGCCTTGGGGATGAAGACGACATCCGCTGCTCTCCAAGCTTGTGGAACGTACCCTAGTGCTACGCTGGCCTCGAATACTCTCTTTAAGTAAGGGAGTAACGTGTCAAGGCCCGCCTGCAGCATCATGGGTATAATTCCATCCGGCCCTCCTGCCTTATATGGACTGAACTCCCCCACTGCCCAAGTTATGGATTCCTCAGTCACCACACTGCGGGCAAGGTTCCAGTCCATCTCTGGCTCTGGTTCCTCGTCCCAGTTGGTAGTCTGTACCTCTCCGGGGAAGTGGGTTTTTAGAAGAAGCTCTATCGCTTCCTCTCTGTTCGCCGTCCATTGTTCGCCTGTTTTCAGAGAGCCAATCTCTTTTTGTCTTTCCGAGCCCAGCAGCTTAAGCAGACGCGCTGAGTCCGAGAGAGACTCCATCTCTCCACAGAATTTCCTCCAGCTGTCTCTTTTGCTGCGTCGGACCTCGATTTTAAATTTCCTTCTGGCTTCCAGATACACGTCCCAGAGCTCCTGCCGCCCTTCCCTGAAAGCGTGGCGGTGTGATCTTCTCACGTCTTTTTTAAGACGGTCCAGAGTATCACTCCACCAAGGCAGCCTCTTGGCGCTCGCTTTCTTAAGTGGGCACGCTTGTTCATAGGAGTCGACGATTACACTGTTTAGCTTTACCACCTCAATTTCTAGTTCTTGTTTTGATGAAATAGCCTGCCCTAAAGTTCCCATGGACATTACCAGACTTTCCCTAAATTTGTTCCAGTCTGTTGCCCTCGGAATTCTTTTCAGTGGCTTCTCCATCTTATCCGATTTAATTTCGAATCGGATCATTCTATGATCGGACATAGTTATGTCCCTACTTACCCTCCAATTGGCTACCTTTTCCGCAAATGCTCGAGTTACCACTGTAATATCGATAACCTCCTGACGAAGCCGATTCACAAAAGTTGGTTCCGCATTTACGTTAGCTACTTCAAGGTTTTCCGATACGAAATACTCTAATAGAGCCGTACCTCTCGCGTTAGTGTTAGTGCTCCCCCAAACGATATTATGCGCGTTTGCATCACACCCCACGATTAGTGGAAAACCTTTGTCTTTACTGTATTCTATTAACCTTATTAATTCTTCCGTTGGGGGAAGTTGCGCGTTATCATACGGAAGATATAAACTACTAATTAATAACTTATGTTTTGTGCCACTCACCATGTATTCCAGCAGGATCACCGTAATGTCCCTGGAGCTTAGTTGTGGTAACAGAGTTCCCTGCAGCTCCCTGGACATCACGATACATGTCCTCGGCCTCTCTACTCCTTCACACCCGGCCAAGATGGTAAAGCCGGGGGTCCCAAGTCCCCTTATGTTTTCCCTAAAAAAGTAAGGTTCTTGTATTAGTACAATCTCTCCAGATTGTCCAGCCATGATGCTTGCCAATTCAGCACTAGCATCTCGGCTATGCTGGAGATTTATTTGACTTACCCTTAATTGCGCCATGGGGGACACCATGGATAGGGGTAGCCACCTTACTTGGCTATTGCCTGCTTCCTGATGGTTTGGAAGTCTCGGCTGAAGTGCCCCGCCCGGTGGGTGCTTTCCGAATGGTTACCCTGTAAACTCGCACAGCGACCAATTCGAAGAAGACAATCCACCCGGCCAGCTCTAGTCCAGCCACGACCTCCCTGCTCACCAGGAAGTGAAGGCGCCAACTGCTTGGTTGTCCTTCGGTCTTCAGATGCTGCCACTCCGGAACACTCAAGGTGGTGTTCTGGATGGATAGCATCTCGGTGACATACTCTATTTTCGGCTGCTCTAGTGTCTTCAAGGTGAAGACAATCTCCACCGGCCATGGGGCGTCCGCCGATTTCACGGCTGTGAAGGACACTTCTCCCTCGGTCAGTGGCTGACAGGTGTTGAGCAGCCAATCCCTGGATTCCTCATCCTCCGTGGTGACCAAAAACCACCCCGCCTCAGTAAGGCCGGAGTTTCGGGAGTGGAGCTCTGCCTTGGTACGCCTCATTTCGTTAATGAGGTGCATCCTCAAGCGGTCCGCCTCTTCTTTGGTCACCTTCCCACCTTGTCTGTTAGACCTGAAAACAACCTGGTTGGCCCTCGAGGCCGCCGAACTGTAGGAGCCAGAACTGGGCGGGTCGGTTGGCCTTCCACTTGAACGTCCTGACTGGATGCCTTTCCTCAAAAGAGGCGACACTCCCTTCCGGCCGTTCTTATGGGAAGTAGACCCGCCCTGTTTTGGCTTCTTGTGTTGGCGTTCTGGAGGGGTATCTTTAGAGATCTGCCTTTTTCTCGACGTGCTGTCGCCAGGAGTGCTCTTCCCTGGATGTTTTGGGTATTCATCCTGGGTGGAGGAACCCCCAACTGCAGCCGGAGCTGTAGGCAGAACAATGGGCTTCAGCTTCGCTGCCGCTCGCCTGGCGTCGCGTGCTTTTGGCCCTCTACTCCTTACCTGCTGGAAGCTCTGATGCTGCCCACGGGGCCGGGCTTGGGTATTGCCCTCAGAGCGTGGAGAGGCATTGATGGTGGCGGTGGGTGAGCCTGGTTGAACCGACGGTCCAGCCTGGTTTGCCTTTCTTTCCTCCTTCAAGCGGTCTCTCAGTTCTTTTCTCCTTCTCGTGCGATTACGATTTCTGGCCTGCTTGCGTGCTTCTTTCTGTCGCAACCTCTCCTCTTCAGCTGCATCCGGTCCCGCCTGGTCGAAACTAGGTTCCGGCCCGGTCGGGGACTTTCTACACGCCTCGGATTCAGAGGTGCTGGCTGGTGACTTTAACAGCTCCTCTTCCTGGATGGAACTCATTTCCATCCCGGGTTCAGGGCTGCTAGGGGTAGGATTCCCTGTGGTGGTTGGCTCTTTTTCCGTTTTATCCGTTTCACTGTCACTCATTCTGAAAATTTTTAAAAAAGGGGTTAGCGGATTAGTGTTTCTCTGTATTTGCACCTGAGTGCGTGTAAGGGGTGTATTTGCGAAAGAAAAAAAAAAAAAATAAGGTGATGGTATTGAAGGACTAGAGAGAAGCTACTTCACAGACAAGCCGGGCCACGAGTCAGCATGGTCAGGATAGGTCCTTGCAGGATGGTCTGGCAGCCGCGATTATATCCCCCCGACTGAAGCAGCAGGGTCCTACCTCAGGCGCTACCTGGCACTACTGCCGGGTATTAGGGGTGGTATTAGTCAATGTTCGGAAAGAAAGCATATCGCGAATAATACATTTCTTTGATCCTATCAAATCCTCATTTATAGCCTATCTGGATGCCACAAATCTCTACGGGCAAAGTATGTCGCAAGCATTACTATATGGCGGTTTTGGGTGGTTATAAGAACACGAAATATTACATTTTAATATTATGGATGTCGACGATGACGTCTCACATGATTACGTTTTAAAAGTGTGCATAATCCGTTCTTAGTGGAAAACATGAAGCCGCCAATAGAAACGGCAAACACGCCAAAGTTAATTCAGAATATTAATAATAAATTGAGATATATGGTTCATTATAGAACTTTAAAGCAAGCCATCTGCAACATGCTAATGGTAACGCAACGCAGTTTACGTGGTTGGAAAATATATTGATTTTAATACCCAATTAAGAAACGTGTGGTTTTTCATATTGGACATGTCAGAAACCGTAATATATGATTTTTGATGTGTAAAGATCTTACGCGGCGGTATGAGGGTAAATCTCGGGAAAATGAACGGAAGTATGAAACCCGGATGTGCCATCATAGCCATGCGCAGTCTACTTCAGCCCTTCCTTGTAAATCTACTAGCGGATAAAGACAGCTTGCAAAATATATTACCGACTTGTCGGAAGGCAGGGTGTTTTCGTCTAATTTTCCAACCAATCCCTCAAAGCCTCAAACTTACTCAATTGTCTTTAAATGTGTATTTAAGTTATTTATGAGTCGGTATACGATTTCTTTCAACGTTTAGAAATAATTATTTCTCGGGAGATATCGGCCGCTCAGAAAAATTTCCGAAATGTCAATGAATTACCTGGTAGAATTCAGACGATTAATGAGATAATATTAAATAGATTTGTATAGCACTCTAAACCAGAGATATTTCAACTGTTACATTGGAAAGATTTCTATTCTCTTTCGAGCATTTACATCAGCGATATCTGAAGAGAGCATTAGGGAGTTCAAAAAAAAAAAAATCAAAACTACTGGTACAAACAGTATTGCAAAACTTGTCATAACCATTCCCATACCACCAAACTGTTACAAAAATGCTCAATCGAATTCTCAAAATCATAAAATAATACATTTTAATTATAACACGCAAAAAATACCAACAACATCATTTAATTAATGAATGTAGGAAAAGACAATATAAAAATAGTCTACGAAATAAAAATCGAACTCAGGAAAATCATCTAACCAGCAGTCTACAAATCATATTTCAACTTCCTAACTCTCCCAGTGAAAGAGACCATACGGGAGGAACCTGTGAAAACTCTAACAGTCTTCGAACACTAAACATCTTGTTGCCAGATAATAATAGTACATATTTATAGTATATTTCTAAATGTCTGATAGCACAGCGAAAAGGGTTGGGGCCGTAAAACATCATAAACCATAGGCGCTACAACTTGCGTCTATCTGACCTATACAAATAAATTAATTGTGTTTTTACTATATTATATTTTGGAATTACCAGTTGTAATTATATTTTCATTATACTAAGTTAGTTGTAAATTGTTACCGTTATGATATTATAATCATTAATGGTACCTGATTGCTTTATGGTTATGGACCCGGCCAATTTATACCTATAAAAATATATTTATGTATACCTGTCAAAAATGGCGTGCATTCAGTATTCCTGTGACTGTTGATTTGCAAATATGGAGATATTTATTCCAAGCTTGATTTGCAAACATGGAGATATTTATTCCAAGCTTGATTTAAGAGCGAAAACTATACTTTTAAATGTTCATGATTTCTTTGTGCATCAAGATCCCTTGGCTACTGTGAGAAGTCTAGTTACGAAATGTTCGAATGTTACGGGAGTTGGTGAAGCTACGATTTATAGAGTTCCGAAAGAGAGAAAAAGTGGAACTGTTTGTGAGCCCAAAACATCTACGGGGAGAAAGCCATCGGTTGTTGATGACTGTTCCAGAAGCATAATAAGGAGACATGTGCACGCCTTTTATTTGAGTAAGGAAATACCAACTCTCGATAAAATTCAGAAAGTTGTAAATGAAGACGAAAACTTGCCGGTCATGGGAAAAAATAAACTTTGGACTACTTTAGAGGAAATGAACTTCTCGTGGGAAAAGTGCAACCGGAAGTCTGTACTCATTGACAGAGAGGACATAATTCTTTGGAGGAGACAATATCTAAGGGACATTCGTAAATATCGCAGGGAAGGAAAATCTGTCTTCTACTTAGATGAAACATGGCTGAATGAAGGACATTCTGTTAAGAAAATCTGGCAAGACAATAGCATTAGAAGTTTTCGTAAAGCATTTTTAGAAGGATTATCGACAGGTTTGAAAATTCCTTCCGGGAAAGGACGCAGGCTAATCATAACGCATATTGGGGGAGATAACGGTTTCGTACAGAATGGATTACTGCAATTTGAATCCAAATCGACCAAAGATTATTATGAAGAAATGACGGCTGATGTTTTTGAAGATTACTTTTCCGAAATGAAAAACATTACTTCCAGAAAACTCTGTCATAGTTATGGACAACGCTAGTTATCATTCGAGATTAGTAGAAAAATTGCCAACCACTTCTTGGAGGAAAGAGGACATTATAGGTTAGTTGTTTTAAAAAGATATTTCATTCGAAAACGGAATGTTGAAAAAGGAGCTGGTACAAATAGTTAGGGAAAGTAAATCACAGTTTAAAAAATACGTTACTGACGAAATGACTAAAGCGCGGGGAATAAATTTGCTTCGGTTGCCACCCTACCATTTTGAATTGAATCCCATCGAACTTATATGGGTACAAATGAAAGGATTTGTAGCTCGGAACAACATAACGCTTACGCTAAAAGATGTGCCAGACCTTATGAATATATCGATAACACAAATCTCTGCCGAAAACTGGACGAACGCCATAAACCACGTCAAAAAGGGAAGCAAAAAATGTGGGATCTTGACAATCTCTTGGAGGAGACAGTAGAACCTCTGCTAATTTCAGTTGGAAATTTTGACGACTCTGACTTCAGTGAGAATGATTTATAATTAAATATTACTTACATATTTAGTTTTGATTATTGTAAATACTTGACGTAAACACTTTTTCTAATTGAAATGTTCTTCTAAACGGGTGACATTGTTTTTGTAGTTATGTTATGGTTTGTAATCTGTTACATTCATTTACCAATATAAACTTTAGATTTCTACTTTAAATTGGCTTGTTTATTATTTTAGGTTGTGTGACAAAATATTTGAACAAAGTCATAAAATAAATTTTAAAACCCTAATACCCAACACTGATGTAGTCAGTCCCCGAAAAATATCTTTATTACCCATTGTTATACGAGCAACTCCTATTGTTCTCGGCAAACGTACCGGATGAGTTCAACTACAAATGTGTTAAAGCTACCTGCATTTTATTGGAAAATATACCCTTAAAATCAAATTGGTGGCATTTTATGTCATCTCACCTACATTTATAATGAAGGTGTTGTGCTATCAGACATTAAGAAATAGAGTATAGAGTTAGAATCTGAATATTCAAGTAGTATTGTGAGGCGCCTCGGTTCGGTTCAGCTTGCAACGGAATCATAAGGTTAATTTTAACCATTAGTCATGTTATCCAATGTATAACGGTCCCAAAACGGTATGAAAAAGCTTCTCCTGACCAGGTACTGACGGTTAGAGATACTCCCGTTGTTGAAGAAAACATTCGCGGAAACATGAAACGATGACGGTAAGTATGAAACGATAACGGTATTATAGGATGATAATGGTACAGTGAATACGGTGCGACTACGGTAAATGACCTGACGAGGCTTCTTGCACGGATAAAATTCAAATCCTGAAATGCGCGTGCGCGAATATGTTACTGCTTTCCGGTCGTACTTCGCTGCTTCGATTTTACGCCTTACGCCCGGTCCTACGTGAGCGATTTGCAGCGAACGCGAACGCGAATCTGTGGCGAAGCCGTGCGACTATATTAACTTTTCGTAGGGCATCGCCATCGCTTCGCGTTCGCGTCGACTGTAAATCGCTCACCTAGGACTTGGCGTTAGTGGTGGCAGTAGGCAAGGTAAGGAACGGTGGTAGGTAGGTTATGTGTGAGCCAGGGTCGTAGACAGAATCTTTTTTTTTGGGGGGCCAAATGGAGCACATCTAAATATAGGGGGCGCCGGAGGTCAATGCGGAAAATTGTGTAGGTGCCACGCCTAATTTTTACACAAAGGTCGTTAATTTCGTTAAAAATTACGCCTCAATGAAACAAATCAATCAAATTCAAGATTATTCTGGGCAAGCACCTTACTCATAAGCACAAATTAATAAAATACTGCTCTTTTATAACTTAGAGCCATAGATAGCAGAGCAGCTTTTAGCCAGATAATTAGGTTATGGATGATGGATAACTAAGTACGGTCACTGCGGATACTGCGAAAGGACGACTGGGCTAGGGCCAGGGGAACTAGTGCTGCCAGCAGCGTCTATTTTGTTCGCACTAAATTTCGTTAAGTTTTCGTAAGAGATTAATATTTCTCGTAGGCACTATTATTTTTAAGTTCTTCTTGTGCCTGAGCAGCGTATGTTTTTTTTGTAATTAATTTAAAATTAAGCTTTATTCATTTACGGAAATACGGACGTTTATAAAACTGGATTACGAGTATCTAAATTACATTTTACGAAAAAGAATGACGTCAATAGCCAGTAAAATAAAAAAAGTTAAAACCTAGAGTGCATGCCATACTCTAAAAAATAGTAACCTCGTTAC
>MU190246.1:20392-44956 GCA_016904865.1 Pissodes strobi | reverse complement strand
ATGCATTCACAAGTGCACTACGAACTGAAATATCGCTTGCGGTAGGCCAATCCTCAGTTCATTTGACAACCAATCCACTTCAAAACTCTAACTTGCAGGCAATGTTGCCATTTTATTATTCTCTAGATGGTCATACTGTCAAATTTTTGCCAAAGACGATATTTTGAAGCTAACTTCCCACCACTTAAACGTCATTTAAAAGTCAAAATAGTCAAAAACAAATCGAATTTGGAAAATTGGAAATTCCTATCCAAAACGAATGTCATGTTCCCCCTTTTAGAGCTCGGTCATCAAAAAATAATGCAATTTTACTGTAAAAAAACATTCCTGAATTGTGAAAACGTTACGGAGTTCTCAAAATGAAACTAATACATAAGGACATAGATAAAGGGGGTCAGGGGTAAGTACCAGTTTGCTAAATATATATGACTTTTTTAAGGTTATTTCTGATGCCTTTGCGGCTATGGTCCAGATTAGTGGAATTTTTCAATAATAGTTGCTATATTAAATATAAAAGTCATTCCAAATATTACCACTTTTGAAGTAATTATGTTTGACCAATATACCAATTGAGGGATTTGTATGATAAACAAATGCAACTCTATTTTTCACCAAAATATTTAATAAGATACTGTAAATATTCGGATTTATTTCAGTGTTGTCACCCTGATCCCTGAAGAACCAGAAGATATGTGGCATGCATACAATCTGATTGCAGAGGGTGACTCTGTTAAGAGCTCTACTATCCGTAAAGTACAGTCTGAGTCTTCTACAGGGTCATCAACATCCAGTAGAATAAGAACCACTTTAACTATTACTGTAGAAAATATTGATTTCGATACTCAAGCATGTATGTTAAGACTGAAAGGTAGAAACATTGAGGAAAATCAGTATGTTAAGGTAAGGCATTATGTTTATATAAAAAGTACTGTACTTGAGGTTAATGATAGTGTTCATACTATATTCATTATTCTGGATTTTACGTAAATACTTAAATAAATCATATGTTTTAGATGGGTGCATATCATACATTAGATCTGGAACTCAACAGAAAATTCACTCTTCGTAAGCCGGAATGGGATTCAGTGACACTAGATAGGATTGAGTTAGCTTGTGACCCTGTAAAGTCAGCTGATGTTGCTGCAGTTGTCATGCAAGAAGGACTGGCACATGTATGTTTAATCACCTCCAGTATGACATTAGTTAGAGCAAAAATTGATGTTAATATTCCTAGGAAGAGGAAAGGCTTTACACAGCAACATGACAAGGTATCTCATTCTTAGCTACTTAATTAACTATTTGATTGAGCTAAAATTATAAGTTTCTGTTTCTCTTTGTAAATCTTGTCTAATCTGTCTATAATTTCATAATGCCATTTTAAAAGCGATTAAATTTTTTAGGGATTAACAAAGTTCTATGAACAAGTAATGCAAGCCATCTTAAGGCACGTGGATTTTGATATTGTGAAATGTGTTCTTGTGGCCTCGCCAGGTTTTGTAAGGGACCAATTCTTTGAGTATATGTTCCAAATGGCTGTCAAAACGGATAACAAGCTCTTAATAGATAACAAGTCTAAGTTCATGCTGGTACATTCTTCATCAGGATTTAAGCATTCACTTAAAGGTAAGAACATCTGTTTTTAATGGTAGCTCTAATTATGGAATATGTGACTTACCTGCATCGTTTTAAAAATCTTTGTTTATTGGGTTTTGTTTGATTATAAGCCATCAGGTATAAGGGATGTCAATAATTAAAAAATCAGATGTAACCTACCTGCAACTTTTCTTCATTAATATTTTTAGAGGTGCTTCAAGACCCAGCAGTAATGAACAAAATATCGGACACTAAGGCCGCAGGGGAAGTAAAATCTTTAGAACAATTTTATACAATATTACAGTGTGAACCCGCCAAAGCTTTTTATGGGAAAAAACACATAGAAAAAGCTAATGAGGCTCAAGCTATAGAGACTTTATTAATTTCAGATAAGTTGTTTAGGTAAGAAACTTGTGATTCTATTGGTATTATTACTTTCAGCAAATGTTCAATTAAACGTGGATTTTCTGAGGATTTGTTGAGTAAGGCTTGATAATAGAGCTATGCATAAATTGTTGAAGAAAGTGGAATAGTGAAATTTAATTTTGCCTGAAAAATTTTTATATTTGCCAGATGTTAGAATTTGTACTATGCCGCAGAGTATTTTTCTATTTTTTTTTTAATTAACGGGGAAAAATGTCCATTATTTATATCACAGGTCTAAATGTAAGGAACTCTCTAGGCTGTGTTATCAACAATAGATTCATAGTATAGAGCAAGGTATACATAGTAATGTCAAGACCTTCTGGAATTTTATTAAATGTAAGAGTGATTATAGGGACACTTGACAGTGCAGAGTACTCCTCTGAATCTGGCATTGTGGATGCTTTTGTGGATTACTTCTCTTCTGTATATGTAAATACTGTCACTGTCCCCCTTCATGAAAATGAAACCTACTACTCAAACACCAACTTGTTTGGCGTGACTCTATAAAATTTATTTAAATAAGGGACCAGGCCCAGATGGACTCACTGCTAAATTTTTAACTTAATGGTCTTTTTCACCTTCTAGGCTCATCTGGTTAATTTTTAATAACTATGGCTAATGGAGTTTTTCCAATTGTTTAGAAAGCCTTATATATAGTCTTATATATAAAAACCCTGACAGTAAATCTTGTATTGAGAAGTATAGACCAGTTTGAATTGAGTGAATAATTATTGATTTTCTGGAGGACCCTTTTAGAAATATTATAATTTTGAAGCAGTGTGGATTTTCTAAAATTAAATCAATTACTTATTACCAATTTGTTGCTTTACACTGAATATATATCGGAGGCCCTGGAGAAGGGTAATGTTGAGGATTCGGTCTACACTGATTTCTCAAAGGCCTTTGATAAAATAGATCATCAGTTGTTTTGGAGGAAATTGTATGATTATGTGGTTCATGGCGCTCTTCAATTCATATATTTCTAGTCGAACACAAGTAGTCAAAATAATAGTCACTTCTCTATGTGTGACACTGCTGGGCGACTACGAAGTAACTATCGAAATGCAAAAATGATGATTTTTGGTGAGTTTAATCTACCCAACATCTCATGGGGATATGAAGAAGCACGTTTAGTGCCAATTGAGGTCAACTCAATTGTGCCGAAGCATAGCTGCTTCTGAGCACAATTTTCTACCTCGAACTGGAACCCGTCAACCCAGTTGCAAACAAATTTGGCAAAACCTTGGATTTGGTGTTTGCTGATGTTTCCAATGACATTGAGGTGTCCCTTACAGATAGTTCACTGACTGGAGTTGACCATTATCATCCAGCATTGGAGGTCAAATTTACCCAAGGAATCAATACCCCTTCTGGATAATAAAGTGGGGACCACTGTACACCTGAGTGAGCACGCTGATTTTGACAGTATTCAGCATCCTTTTGATACACCGGTGTTAGGCGAGAAACGAAGTATTTAATTGATCTCTGCTACTTGCTGTTTGTACTAATACAGAACAGATCATACTATCTAATATTAAGTACTTTTGATCGTACATGAACAGTTTACGAAAGGATAGTGGCATTCCTGAGTATTTGGAAAAAGACAGCCCAAGACATTACCAATGCATTTGCTGACCGTTTTGAGTCATATTACACCGATTTAAAATTTATATTGTTTTTTTGTTTGGCCTCATTTCACGGTCGAAGAGATCCTGGAGAAGATGCCAGAAAGCATGCTGGTCCTGATGAACTTACTCTTTTTTTTCTGAAGAGGTGTGTATCGGCATTGGCCAAGCCACTTCAAATAATCTTTTGGAAGTTGTTTGATAATTCTTGGTTCCCATCTATTTGGAAGCAGTCAACTCTTCCCCTATCTTCAAAAATGGCTCCGAGAATGACATTAATAACTATAGAGGCATTTCTCTGCTCTCAATCATTCCGAAGATATTCGAATCTATAATAACAGATTGAAAATTTAACACTTACAAGCACTATATAAGTCCTAAACAACATCGATTTTACAAGAGCAGGTCAACTACCACTAATTTGGCCGAATTCCGGGACTATCTTGGTGAAAATATTGAGAAGATCGACCACAGTTTCAAGGCGAATTTGAGGGGGGCGGTCAATTCTTCAAGTGTAAACCAAAACACGGGTTCAGCCAGTGTGAGAACAGTACACCCAAGTAAATGAAATTTGCAATTCTCGGGTGATAAAAAGGGAACTTTACTTAGTTCATTCCTGGAAAAATGCTAGGAACCTCGCATGTCCCGAAAGAAGTTCTTCTCGAGTGTGGTATCAACTTGTTCATTGGTAATGCATACCAATTCTATATAGCTTATCGAGGCGAAGTTTCCACGTGGGATGAGTTCGTCGATCTGTTGCGGGAAGAGTTTCAGCTTTGCAACTATAACGAGAAATTATTTGAGGAAATTCGTAAAAGAACCCAAGGACAAGATGAGAACATCGGCATATACTTGGCGGTAATGTCAGGCTTATCTACAAGAAAGATCATATTTTAAATTCCAAAAACTATTGAAATTAATTGCCAACGGTAATTTTCAGAAAATAAAACAGTCCCCTGCACCATAGAACAGTCCACTGTGCTATGAGAAGCAGGGGACTGTCCCCAGGGTACTGTCATTTTTGCATAAAAAGTTTCTTAACATGAAGACACAAGACTTACCTGTCCTATTTCGGAGGAGGCAAAATTGAAAATTTTGGTAGGGAATTTAGCTCCATTTTATCAGAGTCAGTTAGCTTTGGTGGATATCACATCTGTAGGTCAACTCCGTACTGTATGTAGACGCTTGGAAGCGAGAAGAGAGTCTGGAGAGAACTATGCTCAGCCTCCAAGGCGTGGGAATTTGTTGGAGCCTGATCTGGCCTATGTTTACGAGGACCTTGAGAGTGAACGAGACCGAAGCAACACCACCAGCAACAGAGGAAGTGGTATGTTTCCGATGTAAGAAACTTGGCCACAGAGCTATTGGATGTGCGTTACCAAAACCGAAGTTTTGTTTCCGATGTAAGAAGGAAGGGGTCACCGTGAAGAGTTGTCCGAATTGCAAGTCGGGAAACGCCGGAAGGCGCTCCTAGATCAAGGTACTGATTTAGCGGGCGCCGACGATGATTGTAAATTAAAACCGATATTGGACTTTGTGTTGGAGCATGCGCAGAACGACGAAAGACCTTATCTTAGAGTAGACATTTTGGGCAAGGAAATCCTTGGTCTTTTGGATTCAGGAGCATCTCGCACCATCCTAGGTGGACCTGGTTGGAAGTTGATGATGGACTTAGTGCTTTCACTTGACAAGAGTGAGACTCCAACTTGTAGGGTGGCAAATGGACAACGATGCAGTAGTATTGGAGTATGTGAGGTCCCTATAAAAGTGAGAGATCGAGTTCGTCTTATCAAAACTCTTGTTATTCCAGACCTACCGCACACTTTGATCTTGGGTGCAGATTTTTGGCGTTCAATGGGTGTAGTCCCAGATCTCAGGCATAACGGTACTGTTGAAATAACGAAGGGGACCGTGCTGACTTCAGAAGAAGATAGACAGCTGAAGGAGTTGCTGGATCGAAATTTCGACCTTATGGGTGATCAGCTGGGATGCACTGATAAAGCCGAATACGTTATAATTACTCAGGCAAGACCTATTAAGCAACGCTACTATCGTGTATCACCAGTCATGCAGCAACATATAGACAAGCAATTGGATGAGATGATCGAGCCATCTAAGAGTCCATGGTCTCGAAACTTAATTCAACAACATTATTTTAAATCCCCTCTGTACAGAGAATAAATGAGAATGTACAAAATATAAGATATGTATATTTATTTACCTAACTACGTAGGGTTTTTCGATGGTAATGATGAATTGGGGAGCAAACGCTCTCTTCTACAGGAATTCCTTGAAGAAGGAAACGGCGTACTTTGTTCCAGAATACACTGCACGTTACAAGTTACTAATCCGATCTTGACTTTAGGAAAAAACCAGCCCATTCACAGTCAAGTCATAAACTACAGCAACCTAGTAACTTGCGACTTAAGTATAATCCCCTATTTAGGGCGAATTACAAATTCTTAAACTTTTGTCAGGCGAACGCACTACCTCCTTTGAGAATTTTCTGAAGAAAGAGGACGATATCAAGCCAAGAACGAGTACCTAGGTCGTGGAATTCGATGTTAAAAAGCTAACAAAAACTCGGCTCATAGGCCTGCTTTACACTATCCTGTATCCAATCGTAAAAATACACCAGACGTTTGTCGCCAAATCTACCAACATCTACAATATGCAATGAAACGTCCCTAAGGCTGTGTGATATTATGTACTGCTGGCAGAACAGAAATCCAACGATAAATCCATCATTGACAATGACCAGACAAACAGCAACTATCTCTCGTTCCGGCCGGCGTCATTTACAATTTCTAACATCCAATCTGTTCAACGCATTCAGTCGATTCGATCATAAACGTACCTTTTGCTCCAGTCGGTTATTTTTCCTTGCTAAAACCAACGTTGCCAAGTTAGGGAATATACGCATTTAATAACATATCTTGACTGCGTATTTTTAACGCGAAAGCGAAAAACAGTCGTTCAATATCAAGACAAGGGCAGCACATCAATTAATTAAGTATTTTCCTGTTGGCTTGAAGCGTAATCACATAAAAATCAAAGGGCAACCGCTTTGCCGATTAACCATCTGGCAGCGTTCCAAGAATAACCCTTTTCATTAAACGTTCCAAAGTGCCTTATATTTAACGCGTCCGTAGGCAACCAACAATAGGGAACTTGATATTTTTTTTAATTTCTTTAATATATTTGCCTACCTATAGAAACAGCACATACCAAATATCAGCCCTCAAATTGCAATATTTAATTTGCAATAACCAATTAAAGTTGTGACCGCAAGCTATTCGTTTTAAACGACACGTGACGTCACTCCGCTCGTCCGAGCGGAAGTCAGTCATGGCGTCAGTCATTTTGAAAGAAGGGAATAGACAAATGTAATTTTTATGCAAGTTCCCCATTCTTTTAAGGTGTATTACTGCCGAAAAGGGAAATTAGTCGCAAGGTAAATGATTTAATTGAAATGCACTGCTATTTACTTAAATGTTTTCTTGACAGCGATGTAGAATACCATACGATCTAGTGTCTGAAATTACGTATATAACTAGCTTATTTCAGTTTATTCCTCTAACAGCTCGATAAAGCACTGGTCGTTCGACAAACATACCAGATTAAGGGTGGAATCACTGACTTTATTTGACTTCTTTCTGTTACATATTCGTGCTAAATTGTTATGTAACAATACTTTTCGGTTAATTAATTCTAAATTTATTGATTCGATTTGCTGTCAATAAGCTTAAAGTTGCCACATTTATTAATGTAAATTAATTTTATTGTAAATATAGGTTAACGATCTATTCATATTAGCTTTTATAACACTGTTGTGGCCTTGCGTAACTATTTTGATCATCTCTTTCTGTTATGTAGCCCTCCGGCACTTTGTGACTATATTTATTTTAGTTGATAAGCAAACCACAGATCACCTAGGTTTGATCAAGTCACTAGAATAGGATATGATGTTATTAGTATAACTTTGCTTAATTTATATTACATTACCGTAGAACGGCCAGCAAACCGTTCTATATTTTTAAGAATTGTGTTAATAAAACCTGCTTTTTAAGCTTCATTAGATCCGTCGATTCATATTTTATTTTCGGTTTAAATATTTCATAACTTTTGAGAACGTCTGATAAAACTTTTTTTGGGATCTCTGACTTGGGCTGGTTTCAGATATTTATTTTTATCTTTTCACGCGGCCTGCACTAGCAATTTTCGGTTGGGACTGTTGGCAGCATTGGGTAGTAGAAATAGGCTATTTCCCATAATTGTTGCTGTCGATTTAGATTTTTAAAAGTTTATCGTTCTCTAGTATTTCTTGAACCATTTAATTTCAGCTCATTAATTGTGGCTCCCGCCGTTGTTTTACAACCATAATAAACGAGAATTAAGTTGTTTAGTATCTTAGAATTATTCCTCGTATCGAATTGTTAGTTTCGTTAGATATTTTCTCCGCCCTACAATTCCCCCCCCCCCCCCCCCTATCTCGTAGAAGTGAAAAAGACAAATTGACTGAAAACTGAGGATTTGGTTCTTATGAGAATACCATTTGAGGCGAAAAAAAGGTGTAGGGTGGTCATAGTGACTCAACATTTGGTATTGTGATTTAATACTACCCTTCGTTAGGGATATTGTGTTGGTTTCTGATTGTGTTTTGACACGACCGATTAATCGGGATCTACATACTACACTAGGCAAGCATTTTCTCTGGAAGCATTTTTTTCTATTGCTTGTGAAGCACGAGGACGCCATGATGTTAATGGTCTTTTCCTTTATTTCTAGAGGCCTTCCGAGTTCGTCGTATAAGACCGAGACCGTCGACTCTCTAGCTACCCTCCGCCAAAAGCGAGATAATTGCTACAGCCTTTTTGTCTAAATTAACGATTTAATTGCCTTATCTGTGTTAACCTTTTTTTTTGTACATTGTGCACCATTTGCATTCCATGGGTTATCTGATCTACTCCATTTTATCAAATCTGAATTTTTATTTTAATGTGACATTAGTTTTGATCATATGGGGAAGTTTATATTTTCTTTTAGGGGTGGTTCATACCTATCCTTTTCGTATTCAAGTTGTCTGTACCTTAGTATTTCTTTTATTTGCTGATGGTCATTGAAAATCCGTTGATAATTTTTGGGGGAATTTGTTTTATAAAGAAAATATATTTATGCAAGGGGGCTATAGTTTTTTTAATTTGAAGTAAGGGGCTCTGTCTAATGCGTATTGGGTTATTACGGGGTTCTATTACCTGGCTACCAGTACTATTACAAGGCCTATATCCGAGCCAGTTCTATCACCAGGCTACAAATCCTATCTCCGGGCTACACGACAGCCGATTCTAACGCAGGGCTACAAGCCTTAACACCGGACTATCGTGTCCTTGGCTTGTTCTACCCTCGGGGCCAGTGCCATAGCAGTACTACAGGATGCTTTCACCAGAGTACAGAAGCTTAGGTAAATTCATTTATTTTTCTGTCCGACTGATATAATCGCTCTTATTATTTTAATATAAATCAAGCATTGACCGCCAATCCCTAAGATAACTCTCATTAATTTTATTCTTCATTTGTTTATCTGGCCGATTGACATAATCGCTCTTAATTTTGCTTTTAGCGCATTTAGTTGTAAGGCATACCGTACCGAGTATTAACAACATAATTGGTCTCCGTACAATCACCATTAATTAATTTAATAGTCATTTAACATTCCTTTGTCTTTAACATGCAATTTTACTGTAGGATTGTTGCTGTTTCAAAAAAAAAAGAACTTAGTAGCAGCATTGTTCCTTAAATTTTAGATTGTATTTTTTTTATTGGTTAGGGATTGAGTTTCTTTGTTTGATAAGCTTGCCTAGCAACCCCGTGCAACACCAGCTGGGCTTTTTCAGTATAGTTGGGAAAAACTGGTGGCGCTCTACGACCCCATTATCGGGGCCGGGCATTGTAACACGACTCTCTCCGATGCTAGGTTTGTTTTTAAATAAAATCTTTACTTTTAACTTCAATAAGAAAAACGTGTTGCACATTAAACGGGTTGAAAATGTACAAAATAAGTTTTGCAAATTTATTTTGTACAAGCATAGATTTCCTTATAGAGATATTCCATATAAGGTCAGAGTCCAGTTGGTGGACTTGGATTCCTTGGAAAAAAAGAAGACAAAATGCTATGATATTTTTTCTGTTTAAATTAATTAACGGGCACATTCACAGCAGTATGCTGCTTTTATCTTTTTCAAAATACCAGCATGATGTACCCGCCACAGAAATTTATTTTATCGCACAAATTATGATTTTAGACGAATATCTGATCGACTAATGAAGGTCTATAATGATGATATTAATGATTGTGATTTGTTTGGTTGTTCATTCATGTGCTTTAAAAATTAGATTTTATCTAGATAGTTATTGTTCTTTCAAAAATATATATACATTTTCAGCAAGCTGGATAGTTTACAATAATTATGTTGTGTAATTTGGAATATTTTGTAATTCTGTAGTGTACTTGAGAAATAAATAAATTTATCGATAAATTAATGATGTAAAGTAAAAACTTTTAAAGTCCCAACTTGAGCATTTTTTAGAATAAAACTAGACATCAAAGTTTAATGGTATTAGCAGATGATTATTGTCAATTTTCTTCTAGCATTTTTTTTAATTGTCCAAAAGATTCGTGTGACCTCTCGAAAGATAATCGAGAGAAATTCAGAAAGAATAAAATAATGTAATATTCGGGTTTTATTAAATTTTGGGGTGTAATTGTTTACAATCCTTAATATTTTTGCATAAAATAAAAATGTCACAGTATGTTCTACCATTCGTGTCAGCGAATTCACATTTAACAGAAAATGTGTGGTAAAATATGGGGAGGGAGAGTTATATATGTAGCTGTTTCGTGCATATGAAGTTGTTATATGAAGTTCTTTATTTTTAGATGTGATGATGTTAAGTTAAGAAAAGAATTTGTTAATATAGTGGATACAGTGAGAGAATCAGGGGGCGATGTCAAGATATTTTCAAGTATGCATATATCAGGAGAACGTAAGTAACATCGCGAAAATGTCTCCTGCTAAAGATTCTATGATATTTTACATTACCAGAACGATTAAGTAAAATTTACATTTTACCAACATGATAACCAGATTTTGACATCTGGAAATTATATTTAACTAAAGAAAACTTTTCACGGAATTTCCTGACTAATTTTTTTTTTAAAGAACAATTTCCATGAAGAATGTTATACCAAAAAATGACTACTTTATTACTGGATGCGCGTTTTTGACTGAGGTAACTTACTAATTACAGAATTAGAGCAAGTCACTGGGATAGCAGCAATACTCCGATTTCCAATGCCCGAACTCGAAGAAGATAGCGAGGATGATGAAGACAATTAGCCAGCTGCCAAACAATTATCCTCATAAGCCTTAAATATGGAATTTCGAAGATAATATCACTGTCAAATGTTGTTTTGTTTCGTTAAGCAAGGTCTTTTTGAGTACAAGCTAAAACTCAAATTTATAAAAAGGGATCATGGCATAGATGCATTTAACCGATTTAAATTATAGAAAGTGATATGTGCCAAAATTAACACTTGCATTTTTTAATTTGTATAGTTTGGGTTAGTCAATAAACATGATCTCGCATGTAGCATAGGCTTTCGGGGAATTTTTTCCAGGATTAGGTATTTTAAATAATAAAATCCTGGCTCCATGCAAACCGTCATTTTACTCAGTGTGTTGTATGCATCCGAAATAATTTTTTTTTGGCGGATTAATTTAAGGAGCGAGGAAAGATGATGATACTTTGAAACAATATTTACTCAAGAAGACATAGTAGGTAAAGATAATTTCATTTTAACAACCTTATTCGTCGAATATTCATTATGGTATTTTACTACACTACTCTATGAATCGTATTTCCGATCGTTTTTGTAATAGATGATGGAAATATATATATCGCCGCCAGAGTAGTTTCTTTGTAAAGTCATTCTCGCTAAATATTTGTCGAAATTGAGCGATTTATTCAATATGTTTAAACACAAAAAGTCTCGACTCTTACGAACAACATCTATTGACACTTGTATGGTCTGTAATAAAATAACCCTTTTTTAAAATATTAGACATACCTAAGTAGTATAGGTATAAGTTCTCATTGATACTTATTATATGCAAGTAAAACAATTTTTTTATCAAGCAAATGGGGCTTAAAAAGTTCTCAATTTCAACGAATTTTGTGTAAGAATGTTGTGGCATTCAACTAAATATAGCCTCGTTGGTCGCATAAACCAAGATGACGCGACGTGTTTAATAGTTGTAATTGTAAACAAGTGTATTTTTGTACAAACATAGAATTTCCCCCCTCCGATATTTAGGTAATTTGTTGTAAAAATTGTCTAGAATTTTATTGTATCAATTTGGTTTCGTTGAAACTCTACGGTGATTGTATCGTGTACATTTTATTTCTTTTTATTTATTAAGCAAACAGATGATAATTGTTTTAAGTTTACTTAATAAATAGGTAATCATCCATGTTAAAATATTATTGTGTTTGTCTTATTTTTACGTCCGACGTCAAAAATCTGACGAAATAAAAGAAATATGTGGGTGACCTTTATTTATAAACATACAACTGAGAGAGATGTTAGGAATCGAGTTTTATTTTTTTTTAGTTTTTTTTCTCAACCTCTGTCCCCGGTTTCGACAATTTATGTTTTTTTTTATTATTTTTTTTTTATTTTGTTTTAAAATACTTTTAATAACTTTCCGAACAATTTTTTTTATTATTTGGTTTTATAATACTTTTAATAACTTTCCGAACAACCTTTTGTTTTGTTTTAATTATTATTTTTTCTTATTTGGTTTTATAATACTTTCATTAACTTTCCGAACATTTTAAAAAATTTCGCCGAAAACCGCTTTTCTCTGTCTTTTTTTCGTTTGATAATACTCTTAATTTCCGAACAATTGTTTACGTCTTTTTTTTTATTTTTTAGGGGGTGGAGGTATAATTCCCACCCTCCACTGATGAGCCCGTGTCACGTGGTCATTGTATGTCAGATTTTCGAACCGACGCGACGCTCCGTTGCGTTGCAGAGATATCGGCAAAAAACGTTTTTTTCTCCAAAAGCCCCTCTTAAATTGGAGCCTCGGTCCACCCTATATGGTCAAAGGTAGCCCCCCATGAGGCGCACCTACTATAAAAATTTTGAGACCCTGTAGCTCTTCCTGTTCTCCCGAAATTAATTTTTGTTTTTCTCTCTCCCCCCCCCCCCCCCTCTCCCGGCCGAACCGTGTGTGGGGATTTGGTTTTGTGCAGGATCCTCATTTTACTGTAGCATGCTTAATTAAAGGAAAATTTCACTTTGATAAACCTTTAATTTTTTCTGACTACCCCCGCTAAAGAAGTTTCACTTCAATAACCTTGCTTTCCGTTTCCTGATAGTGGCCAACATAAATAGCCAAGGGCGGCGGCAGGTGAAATTCCAGGGGGGGCAAGTTGATGTGAGGGAAAAGCTTGACTCAGGTGCAGCGGCGGAGAGCCGAAAATTTTGTGGGTGCCACGCCCAATTGTTGCCCAAAAGTCATTAAAATCGTTAAAAAAAACACGCCTTTCACGACCGGACGAAGCGGATTTTAGCAAGCATTATTGGCGTTTTAAGATCCTTTACAGGCGTAGCCGACTATATCAAAATCGGCCTCTCCTATTGGTCGAGCCGCATGGCCCTCCGCTCGCTATGGGGAGCTCATGAAAAGGAAACTAACGAGGTGCTAACCCCAAGACATACCCAAAATCAAGAAAAAACCTGTATAGAAACATAATCTTAAAAAAATAATAAAAAAAGCAACGGGGTACGAACCCGTGAGACCAGTGTTGCCACAAGCACTTTTTTTTTTCAAGGTAGATTCACATAAACCAGCGGGGTGGATATGGGTCAGTGAGGGGTAGATTAAATAAAAGCTAATATATTCAGTATTTTTCATTTAGGATTCGGAAATTTTACTAATCTCTAACCGCTGACGGTAACTGACTATCCATATGGTATTATTTATGGCTTTGCATGGCTTTCCGCTCGCTTCGCTCGGTACGGGGGCTCAATCAACAAGAACTAACCAAGTGCTAACCCAAAATTAGGAATTATTGTTTTTATTAATTTACCTTTTCTTCCTAATTTTGAGTTAGTTTGAGTTTGTTTTGCACTTTGGTGCAAATTTTGCGTTAGCCTAAGCATAAATCTAAACATTCCCATGGAACTCACTAATCACTTGACAGTTTGACGCTGGACAGAATATATTCACAGTTTTAGCACAAAACAACAATTAACAAAAATAAAATGGTAACTTTTTGTTGAAGTGACAGGCCGATTTTGTCGTTTTACGGTTTTTTCCTCAGAAACAGACGTGGAAACACATAAATTGGGTGTTTTTACTTAATTTTTAGTATTTTTTTATAGGCGGAAACCTAATAGTAATCAACTGTCTCCTGGGACAGTGGAGTAAATAGGGGTGCTGGGTGGGGTAAAAAAGGTGTACAAAAATGAAAAATTTTCGGTTTGCATAGGCAAATTTTGCTAAAAACATGTGCTATTTTTATAAACAATCCAGTGGCTTAACAAGGATAGGGAAAAAGAGCTCCACTTTCCCGTTGCAGTTAATTAGTTTTTTTATGGTTCTACTAATATTTCACTTCGCGCATGGCCCTACGCTCGTTCCGGGGGCGCAACTGAACAAAACTAACCCAGACTAACTCAAGGCATGCACAATATGAAAAAAATAGATTTTCGGGTGGGTATTGCCTATATTTCTAGTGTTTTTGCTTTTTTTCGGCTCAAATGTGATGGATCCTCCGATTTCAAATATTTATATGTTTTTTTTTTAATTTTGAGCATGCCTTCGGTTAGTTTTGTTTCGTTGCAACTGCAACGAGACAGTGGAGCCCTTTTTCCCTAACCTTGTTACGCCACTGGATTATATATCAAAATACCACATTTTTAACAAAATTCATCTTTGCAAACCGAATATTTTCTTTACCTACAACTTTTTACCCCACCCAGCACCTCGGTTCGCTCCACTGTCTTGCAAAACATTTGATTACTATCAGCGAATAACAACTACGATAAGAAGATTCACTCTACGCGGCGGCACGTCAACGGTATGTCTCCTTCCCCGCGCGAAAACTAGCATGATACTGGCATGTGACCTTTGGACCCGGCGCACACTGGTCGAATTTCTAGGAAAGCTGGCCATAATAAGGTTTACCAGAAATAAGATATAAAAGTAATTAAGTATTACACGTTTAATATATCGTGTTTTAGACAAATAATTGTTGAATTTTTTGCTCATCATCTATATTTATATATAGGGAGTATCAATTATCACTGACGATAAAAATCATGTATAAAGATCATTTGTATGTTCTTAAATCGTTCTAAAAAATGATTTTGAAAATGAATGGCTCCTTCGTGGTAAAAAAGGGTTTTAAATTTTTAATTCGATGATCCAAATTTTGATTTTGCAACGATTAATTCAGGAGTCTTACGAGCAAAATGAATGTTAAGCGTACGACAGAAACGCGTTGATGAGGGCCTGCAATTTTGCCATACATGTATTTCAGAGTTATCGCTATTTTTAAAAATTAATCTAATAGGGACGAAACTAGTAAAAAATATAGAAGCATCAGTGCAGCTGTTGTTCAAAAACACTTGATTATATACTATCCCAAGGTAATATGAAAGTCATATTTACAAATTAAAACTAAATTATAATTTTTTTTCTGCTGATTCAGCCAAATTATTTATTACCTCTTTTTATAATAACGTCAGTCTTGCATCAGCAATAATGATTCTACCTAAATTTCAGCTTCAGTTTCACTTACTACAACATTATGGGATTAGGGGTGGGCGACAATAATCGATTATTCGATTCACTTTTAAGATATTACCGATTAATCGACTTATCGATTAATATTTCAGAAAATATCGATAATAGATTATTTCGATTAATCGATTATCCAATTTCTTGCCCACTCGTACCGATAAATTTACAACAGATATAGCTTTTAAAATTCCAATTTAATAATGCGTTGCGTTAAGGGTAATTTAAATGACATGTGAAAATACTTTCAGTACAACATATGAAGCAAAAAAAACAGAGAAACGTAAATGCTCAAACAAGACAGCAGCAGGGAAAACTGCTCACGTTACAAACTTAGCCAATAAGGGATCATTTCGACGCGCCATTTTCTGATAATCTGGCTTCAGTTGTTGCACAATTAGGTATAACACAACACATAACCTCAACGGAGTGTTCGCACGTTAGCAGTATAGTACATCAGTCTTTATCTTTTTATTATGTATTTGGGCAAAACTATATGATAAAAAGGATCACTCTCCGCGGCGGCATGTCAACAGTGTGTCTCTTTCCCCGCGCGAACACTAGCAGAATATCGGCAGGCCATGATACAAATAAAACAATCAGGCGACCTTTGACGCGGCGGCCATAGACAGCTCATCCTTTTCTTTTGTCAGATTAATTTTCACGCCTAAATTCTATAGTTGAGTCAATATTCGATATAAGATAATATCGCTATCTTTTAGTTGTTTTGTATTACAAAATAGGAATGAAATATACAGTAAAAATATTGTGCGAAACCTTTAACCAATTTTAAAATCTCCCAAAACGCCAAAATTTAATTGAATATTAAAAGATGGGGCAAATTCGAGCAACATTTTCTTCTTGATGTCTTTTGTCAGAATATCAGTATTCGGAAATATGGTGAAATCATTAACACAAAATCAAAATCTTTTCAATATTAGTTATTACATACCTTGAGTATTGTTATCAATAATAACTAATTAAAAACGTTAACATGTTTTTGAAACAGCCAGTTGAATACAAACTTTATCAAAATATTTATTTGGTGATAATAATAAAAAAAAAACCATAACGTAAGTTTGACAGGGCGCTGCAAACAATTCAGAAGATATCAATTGTGTTTTTACAAAGTCAAATAGAGTATTAGAGTGCTATAAATAATTTCGTCATAAATTTGATTGGATATAACGCAAACGAAAATATCGTGGGCGTACTAGGAAAACCCACTAAGTCCAAAAATTAAGTTTTGAGAAAAACGCGTTTAAAGTTTTATTCATGTATTAAAAATCAGTTTACTCACAAAATTATAATTTATCATACGATTCTGATTTAGATTGGTAGAGATAAACGATTAATGACTAAATAAAAGCAAATTTTTTTTCTCAAACAGGTTTATTATCAAAAAAAGTTTAGAAATGTGGAGTTAATTGGTTTTCCTTGTCAGAAAATGTAAGTAATGATGGTTCTAAAAATAAGCAGGTATGATATTTTTTGTCAAAGTCGATGTAAAAATGAATCTTCAATTTTTATATTCTATCGTCCCTAATTTATACAATTAAAAATATTGAAACTTGTAATTTTTCTTGAACGAAAATTAGAGATCATCACTTGACTCAAAGGATTCGGAACAGCTGCCTTCAGCAGCTGGCTCAGGAGACACATCCTTTACAGTTTTTGAAGTAGGAAGGGACTTGTACCAGGCTTGATACTCGACAGGTATAATGTTGTTTCGACATAATTTAAGGAGGTCATTTTTTTCTGAATGCTGATGGGTAGCGGTTTTTCGTAAAGTTTTATTAAATTTTTGGGCTGGATTGTGACTGGTCTCCCCTTTCCAAGGACTTGTATTGAAGTATAGGAGGCACTGTGTCCGTATTTGTACTTAATTATTCCTGGCTCTTTTCTTTTAATTAATAACCAGTGACAGTTTGTCTTTTTTCGTCTTTAGATCTATTTTTAATAAAAATTTGGGACAGCTTTTACAAATCAAAAAATTTAAGTTCTTTAAATTTATATGGTTCAGCTTTTTTGATTTGCACTTAGATCTTGCTGATCGAAAAACATTTAACCAGTCATTCATTGCGTAGACAGACACATACTCTGCTTAGCTTTCTCTATGGAGCTATGCATCGAGTCAGCTTCCATGTAACTGTGCCCGCTTTCCAAGAATTTATGTTCAATTACCTCAATGTGGGCGTTTTGGATGGTGTACATTAAAAGAGCTGCTGAATGTTGGTTTCTATTTTGTCCCCCACATGTGTCAGACCAAACACTACTTCATTCACATGTGGAGGCAATTGGTTAAGGTATTCAAACAGACAAGTTCCGAAATAATTTTGAAAATATAACCTCATTTATTGGACTTAGTAGGTTTTTCCTGTTACAGATTCAACGAAAAATTTTTCTAAATCACGAAAAACACATTAAGTGCACTTAGTGGCTTTATATTGTCAGAAGTTTTTGGTAGACGTGAGTAATTACACATCAAGTGCATTTAGTTGCTTTTTGCTGTAAAAGAAAGGTCTACTATGGACTAAAGTAAAAACCAGAGTATACGTTTTACACCTTCTGCATTCTAGTTTGGAGTTAGAGGGTTTTTCCTGTCAAAGGGTGGATGTTTGTGGACTTAATGGTGAGTATAACTAGAAATGGTCAAAAATGGACTTAGTGGGTTTTCCCAGTACGCCCACGATATAGTTTATGGCCAGCTTTTATTTAAATTCAACCTGTGTGCGGCGAAGTTCGCCGAACGTTACCAGGCAACGAAGACGATTCCTTTGTAGCGCTCTCTTGCCATTAAGTGGGCCTTCTTGTCATAGTTAATATTCGCTGATATGGCGCTCCGCTAGCTACGGGGCTCTAGAAAAGAAAACTAATCAAGTGCTAACCCAAGCCATACCCAAGAAAAGCTCAAAAATAAAAAAAAACTGTTTATTTAAAAAAAACAAAACCGGGTCGCCGAAGTGAAGGCCAACCAAGCATACCCCTAGACCACTGACTTACAAACAACTGGTTGCATCGCAAAGACATGTGTCACCTCACGTAGCTAGCCAATCACGCGCCTCTCATTCACAAGTGCACTATGAACTGAAAACGCCTACCGCACTTTTGAGCTTTCACGCATGCGCACGTGTCAATTCATATATTTTTCAAAGTTTTTAATCTTGATTTTGAGCATTTCCTTGGGTTAGTTTCGGATAGTCTTGTCTGGTAGCGCCCCCGGAGCGAGCGTAGTGCCACGCTCAATGTTAAATATTAGAACGACAACACCGGGCTGCTGCCAAATGCGCAGGTCCGAACGTTGAAAATTTACTCTAGATAGACGCGAGCTGAACTGAAAGAGCTGAACTGAAGGAAACCAGGAAAAGATCCTTCACTTACGGCATCATACCGGCCGATATCTTTATTGAACACCCTCGGCAAGGTGGCTGAAAGGTTAATCTTGCTGAGGGCCAACGGAGTTGTCGAAAAACTCGGCATCATACCCCCGGAGCAGTTCGGTTTTCGCGGCCGGCATGGCACTGTCATGCTTGCCGCGAAAATCGCATCTGACATCTACGATGCATTTAACAGCAGGCAATCAACTGTGGCCCTATTTCTGGATATCGAGAAGGCGTTCGACAGGGTATGGCACGAGGGGTTGATATATAAGCTTCTAGCTAACCACGGCATACCGTTACATCTAGTCTCCCTTATTGGATCATACCTTGCCGAACGCACTTTCGTGACCAGAGTAGGAACACACACGTCTGCTAGCAGGAGACTGCTAGCAGGTGTGCCACAGGGCACTGTACTTTCGCCGCTGCTTTTCAACCTTTATATTGCAGACATCCCGTCACATCCCGAAACCCATACCGCCCTTTTTGCTGACGACACGGCAATTTATTCCTCGGATCCCATCGCCGAGGTGGCGAAGTCAAGGTTAGGTGATCATATGAATATGATCATACCATATTATCAAAGGTGGAAGATCTCCCTAAATGCCAGTAAAACTGAACTTGCTGTTATTACTAGCAAGATAAAAAATACTGATATTGCGCCTCTCGCAATAGGGAACACACAAATTTTTCCCAAACAAAAAATAAAATACCTAGGATTGACATTCGACAATAAGCTAAACTTTAGTAAACATATTGCAGCCATAAAATGAAGGCATCAAAAAAGGTCTAAGCTTACTGGTGACAGGACGATCATTTCTAAGCCCTACGAATAAAATTATTTTATATAAGTCAGTCATACGTCCTGCTCTACTATATGGTGCCCCGGTGTGGTGCTCGGTGGCCAGAACACACTTACGTAAACTTCAGGTCCTGCAAAATAGATACCTGAGAGCGGCGTTCTCCCTTACTCTGCGTGATCGAGTACGAACTGCGGACCTGCATGCATGGGCTAGAGTTGAATATGTCGAGGAATACATCGACAACCATGCATGCAGGTTCTACGAGCACCAGATTAAGGGATCGCCGCTAACAGCAAACATCGCTGACAGGAGATACGATACGACCCCGAGTATCGCACCCCCCACGGCACTATATATAGATTAACGTCAATGTTCTATAAGCAGCAAAGACCCCCTTAGCCTAAACACGTCATTTTTACATAAACATAACAACCCTTAACCCTTAACCAGTAACGTGAAAATGTGGAACACAGTTGGTAACGTGCAGTCTGTGAGACTCACTTTTTGGCAGCAAGAAAAATTAAAACCCTTTTAGTTATGTTTAATTAATGTATACAGGACACTAAGGACATACTTTTTTTAAATATTTTTATATAAAATATCAGAACAGCTTAAAGAAAAAGACCATGAGATAGTAAATATTCAAACTAAACTAAAATATACAGACAGATTTGTGACAAGTCAAAGTAGCACAAAAATAATGTTAAAGATATGTGATTTTCTTCAATTTGCGATTAATAATGACTAAATTACGACATATGCAAAAAACGAACGCGTTTTGACGGATCTACCATGACTATGAGTAGAGATAAATTCTTACGTAAACCGGAACGTGCCGTCTCACAGACTGCGCTAGAATAAGTATTATACCTATCTCAAACGTCGATTACCCCAATCTACCGCGAGTTTGGTGTTAAGTGGGGTACCAATAGGAGAATGATTAGGTGAGCTCATTGGCCTGGAAAGTTATACCGTTTCCAGAAAACCTTACAAATTAAAATGGTTGCAGTCTCACAGACGGCACGTTACCGGTTAAGGGTTAACAACATCCTACTTTCTAATAGCTTTCCAATCAATTTCCAACATTCTCCTAAATTCACAAGTATCAGGAGTGCATAGCCTTTGCGGGCAATGCATGAGCCTGCCTTCTGATTGACCTGCCGACCATATTCGGACATGGGGGCGGGGCCTGTTAATGGTAAACTACGCCTCATATAAATATGCAGCAGCACCGTCGGACTCGTCTTTTATGCCTTGATGTAATGATAGAATACTGGAACTGACTTGTGAAGCACAAGTCATTATATCTTGTATATATTTTGTATATAATTCTGTACATAGATATATGTTGTACATAGTGTATTGTCCTTAGTATTAAGAGCGCCTGCTCCAAATGAGCAGTTGAAGCAAGGTTTTTGCAAAGTTTTCCTTGCATAATCACCAGGCAGCATTATATCACACTTAATACTGTACTAACCAGCCTTCCAGCTTCGGCCAATACAGTAATTGAGCGACATTGAAGGGTCTAACCCACGTAATGAGCACACCACCGGCACTACTACTGCCCTTAGATTAAGTAGGATTAGATCAACCCCCTATGGGTGCCATAATCGGTTGGCCATGGCGTTGGACGAACAACGACTGGCATAAACAACTGATAATATTTGGTTGTATATTACCTAAGGCATGCATAGTTCTAAGATTTGTAGTTGTCAACTTATCAATATTTAAATAAATTATCAGTCAGTCAGTTATAACTCTTTTCTTTTTCTTCGGTTAGGTTTAATTGAATTTAAAAATACTTTTGGTAGCCTATGGGGAGGGGGGCATATTTTCCCCTCACAGATGTCCCTCTGGGGCAATGTAAATATAGAAACTTAAATATTTTTATTGTCAAAAGTACATATATACGGTTTTGGTTTGCTTGACTTCAACTTAACTGTAGCGTAACTTTGACATACATTTTTTGATTGGAAATGTATCTACCTTAAAAAAATATCTTATGAACTATGGATGTGCATACCTATATTTTCCTAATCGGCGAAAAGTAATAGCAGATGACTTCTCTTCCGTGAAAACCAATTTATTGCGTTTTCAATAACTCTGTTTTTATTATTATTCTCAAATTCTCTGTGAATGCCAAGCATACAGAGACCAGAGAGTCTTTCCTCAGACATAGTTAATCTCAACCAGGCTTTTACACGTCCCACCATAAAATTAAATTTTAAATTTCCCATATTTTTTTTCTGGTCACATTGCAAACACTTTAATCATTGCAGTCCCATGACAATGACACAGTAATGTTTAGTGTCAACAAGAACACAATCCAGTTTTCTTATTAAGAAAACCTTAAATAAAACCTACATGGAAGAAAATAAAAACCAGATATTGTTTTATAACTTTAATTTAAACAGTTCTTATTTCACACTTGCACGAGCGTTTTTCTTTTTAGCTTTTTTCTCTTCGGCCTGCTTCTCGTCGTGTAACCTTCTCTTCTTTCTCAACAACCAAATTTCCTTGGCCCTCTTTTGCTTGCCCTCCATCATGCTATTGTAAAGCTTCTTGTGTTTCTTTTTTATCATTTTTTCTCTCAGCCTATACTCCTGTCTTTCTTGTCGATTCTTTTCCCATGAAACTTCTTTATATACTTCGCCTGTGGTTACCGATAGTCGGGATTTCTGTAAAAAAAAAGAAACAAGTTTCATGATAGTTAATATGGATAAATAATAAACCAGATGTTAAAGTATTACTCACTTTCTTGGAATTTTCATTTCCTTCTTCTTCTGCAATGTCATCGTCTTGTTCCTTTTGATCTCCATCTGTTTCTCCTATCTCTTCGTCCTCCTCACTGCTCTCGTCATCATCTGTCTCGCCATTTTCTATCTGTTCGTCTTTTTTATGTTGTTCTTCCAAAAGTGTTGGATCATATAATGCTCGTTCTTCTGGTGGAATGTACTGTTGATCCCTCTCTACAAATCAATTATAGGAACCATGTTATTAAACATCCATATATAGTCAATACGTCAAGAATACACTTTATTATAGCATTATTTTCTGTTGAGTATGTTTCTTAACAACAAACAAATAAAAACCATTTTAACATAATTCTCAATCATACAAACAATATTACCTTTATCAATAAACGGAGATAAATGTGGTGGCAGTATTTCACCCATAAAATATTTATTTACAGGTAGCAGTTCTCTAGCATTGATACTATCAAATACCCATTGTGGTTGAATATAGTACCGTGAAATAAATTGCTTTGCCATCGATGGCCTATCAACAATATGATGTGTGATGGATTCATCATTTTCGTCAAAGGTAGATCCTGAAAAAATATGCAAATAGACATAGTAACAAGAATATGTCCCATTTTAAGACATTTTTCTTGAGATATTTGTTATTAATGCATTAAATATGCGACCTAGAATTTCTTTTTATATATAAGCTGTTCATCCTACTTCTATGACATAGTTCTGATTAAATCAGTGTCCACAAACATTAGCCTCGAATTATGTAAATGTATTTCTCAATCATAAAAAATAATAATTGAGGATTTTCATGGGTATTTCGACAATGTCAAACTGTAATTAAAAGACTGCAAATCCATCAACTAAAGATGTAATAAAAAGCTGAAGGTAGAACATGAGAGTTAACATTACATTAAATAATTACCCAGAATAACATTTTCCCAATCCTAATGTATTAAGTACTAACCTACAAACAGAGTCCTATCCCAAGAAACTTCTCCACCAAAGCACCTGATAATAAAGACAAGCGGTTCCCTAGGAACTTCTCTATTCAAAAAGAACTTTAAACCTTTAAAAAGAGTTTTCAAAATTTTAATTTTCTCAGCCTCTTTTCTTGCTTCTATGTTTTCTGGGGTGTCACCAGTATTAAAACTGTCAATTTCAACCTCATCTTCAGCGACGTCATTTGACACTTTTGCTATGGGGAAATTTAAGGCACAAACTCTTTCTGCTACATATGCTTCCTCATCTACTAAAGCTTTATCACTGTTTGTCTGTGTAACGGAGCTAAATCTTGGAGGGTAATACAAATTTAAACTATGGTACAACCTAAAGTTTATAAAGCCTAGAAGTATCGTGTAAAATTCCACAAATGTTGACATAATTTTAAAATCTACTTCAGATTTTTGTTGAGGTTCAAACGAAAAGTGGTGGGGCACTATCCATGTTACTGTTTCACCTTTCAGCTCAGCTTGGTAGTAGTATCCTAAAACAAAGACAAATAAGGACCTATTTATTTAACCTACGTATTTCTCATTATTAATGCTTAATTCAGTATCTTCATTCATACCTTTTATTGAAATGAAAACCTTTCTTAAAGCTTTGGCTTCTATTACTGCATGCAAAAATTCCATACTTAATCTTTGACATAATGCCGACTGGTCCCTTGGAACATGAGCAATAGAAGGGAAAGTACTGAACAGAAAACACAAAGTTAAACAATCGTCTAAATCTCTCAAAGCATCTACAAATGTTGGATAGCGCTCTTTAACTATGTGGTCCAACTTGAGTGTTGGGTGATTGCTTAAAAATCTGTGTAATTTCTCAAAATCTTTAACAGCTCTAGCTCGTCCCACTTTCTTGTTAAATATTTTATAGTCTCGAAGCTTCCATATTATAGGTTCATGCAACAGGAACTGAATATCTTTAACATGATATAAAGTTTTTATTCCACTATGTCCTTTCTGAGCCCTTTTTCTGTTTCTGGGTTCTCTTGGGTATATACCTTTCAATATACACAGGCGCCTAAAATCATTAAGCGATAGTTGCAACTTTTTAAGTGCTGCTTTTCTAGTCATAAACTGGGCACCTTCTCCAGTGGAATACTAAAAAGA
>JAEQML010051647.1:0-44962 GCA_016904865.1 Pissodes strobi | reverse complement strand
GTGTTTTGTTTAAATGTCTGCTATGATAAGTAAATCGCGTTATCCATAACAATAACACAGTATTTGGCGGAATATTAGGTATTTTTTTATGTTCGGCACACACACAAAAGGCAAATCCTATACCACTTTACGAGCGGCGCATGTGTGGAGAAGATGGTGGACTTAAGGCGCTGTAGGTTGTAGTTTTCGGGAAAGACGTTACTCGGCAGTTCATTCCAGAGCGAGGAAATCCTTCAGATAAAGAAGTCCCGTAACAGCGACGTCCTAGATGTTCGCAACTGAACACTGAATCGTATGTTGATGAGCAGCTTGTGTCTGACGGGTCTATTTCGCGCAACTCTGAGAGGAGTCAAAAGTGACAGCTTGTTCGAACACATTCCGTAGTAGTATCGATAGTGAAGAGATAGGTCCGCCACTTTTCTTCGATATTCAAGGCTGCCACGGTCTTTAGTCAACTCTGGGTTATCTACTAGACGGACTGCTCTCCTCTGTATATGGAGTCCAATATCTTGAGCAAATGTTTGGGTGCCGAGCTTCACACATGGGAACAGTATTCCAGAAATGGTCTTATCTGGACCTTATAGAGCAGTAAGGGTTGATGAGGTGTAAACAACTTTTTTGCTCTATAGAGTGCTCCTAGTTTTTGTTCTGCTGCCTTAGCGATTTTGGTGACGTGATTACGCCATGTTATTTTCTACGTTGATGCCCAGCAAGCTTATGGATGAGGTGAGGGTCAGCGTTTGCCCTGTGATTGATAAGTCAGGTCCTGCGGTGTTTACTTTTTTTGAGAAGACAGCTGCTTGAGTATTTCCTGCGTTAATCTGAACATTGTTTTCCTCACTCAATTCCATAATGGCGTTCATATCCTCATTGATGGCAGCAATCTGATTTTTTCGCTCGCGTTTGGAACAAGCAGCGATCATTAGAATCCGCGACATGAATGGGGATATGAGAGTGCTGTCGTCTGCAAAGCTGTAAATAGAATTGTTTATCCTGTCTAAGAGATCGATAACATAGAGCAAGAAGAGTGTGAGAGATAATATATGCACCCTTGAGGAACTCTGCCATTGATTTTAAATTCCTCCGAGAGATGTCCACCAATACCAACTCGGATGCTTCGAGCCCTTAAGAAATTGGAAAGCCAGAGAAGCAGTGCTGGTGGTAGTCCGTATGCTGTCAATTTGCTTAAAAATCCGTCATGCCACACCCTATCAAATGCTTTGGATATATCGAGAGCCACTGCACGAGATTCGCCGTAGCTCTCGATGGCTTTGATCCACAGGTAGGTCACGTAAGTCAGGAGATCTCTCGTTGATCTGTGCTTGCGGAAACCTTACCGACCGGCGTTATGATGCCTACCGTTACGAGATATTTTAAGAGCTGTTCGTTGATCAGTTTCTCCATGACTTTGGACATGATGGGAACTAAGGCAATTGGTCGGTAGTTATTTGGAACCGTTTTTTACCTTTCTTAGGGATTGGTTGCACCTGAGCGCATTTCCAGGTAGAAGGAAATGATGCCATTCTGTATGATAGGGAGAAAAGTCTGCTTAGTGGAGCTGATAGTTTAGCAGCACATTTCTTAAGCGCTATTGCGGGAACGCCATCCGATCCTGTGGCCTTGTTAGTGCCTAGGATTTTGAGTATTCGTTCCACTTCACGTTGCTGAAATGCCAGACCTAGCGTTGAAGAATTCACTCTCGGGATAGTTGGGGGAGTCTTTCCTTGATGATCTAAGAAAAGACTTCCTCAACTAATCCGGGAGTGAATTCCTCAATGCAATAATTTAGTTATAAACCAATCTTCAAATAGCTCCGCTGTTGTGTAGTCATGATAGTCAACACAAGAGTCAAGAGTCTCTAATGTTTTTGGATGAGAGAGACAAAGCATTCGGCATAAACCCGTTTTCAGAGCCAGCATGTAAAATTATTATTCTTTCACACACTTACCGCTAGATTCTAGAATCGTTCCATCCGCAGGTTGGGGTGTCATGGATATCAAACCTAGTTTCATCAAAATTTTTGTGTTCTGTAGTCACTGATTTTTCTCAAATATTTCCCCCGCCATTGTTGGATTCCATTAGAATTTATCTTTTATTAGTCTTTTTGAATTTAAATCCCATTCCTTGGATGTACTTCCACAAAGTCGTTTTTGAGCACTTAATTTCGGTTTCATCTATTTCAAGTAATTTCCTTAAAATGTCTAAAGTTGCAACATATTGGTCTTTATACATTTTATATTTTTTCTTCGTATAATGTCCTCGTCACCACCGTCTAACTTATTGCTGACAACTCCAGCATTACTTCTTTTTTGGATTCTAAAATGTGCTTTTGCGTAATTTTCAGCATGGAAAAAGTTTTCCTTGTAAGTAAAGCTGTTTCCTCTACAGCTTTTTTAAGGCACAAATTACCGCGCTCCATATTAAGGTTAGAAACATGTTCTTAGTAATTTCTTTAGCATCTGTTGATAGATGCACTTTTCGATTTGTTTCACTTTCACAAATATCACTAGAGCTGCAGCTCAAAGGACCCCACAATTTTAAATAATTATTATTATATACGGTAGCAAATGAAATACGAAATAACCACACTATGAATAATGGCACAATTTAAACTGGCTGTTTAGGTTAATTTCAAATGTCATATCTACCATTTTACCTGAGTTTTCAAAGTGCTGTGCGGACAAGTGTCATCATCCCCTCTCTTAAATTTATACCTTCCCAAAAATTTTTTGTCGGTTTCTAATATTTCTGAATCGACATTATGGGATTATGGCTAAATTTGTTAAGCGCTCTTGACCCATTTGAGTTTCAAGTACATTTGTACAAGTTTCAGTTTGCTAAAAAATCCTTCGTTAAGACGCGGACGTAAACTTTCGTCCGCGTGTTAACGAAGGATTTTTTAGCAAGCTGAAACTTGTACAAACGTACTTGAAACTCAAATGGGTCAAGAGCGCTTAACAAATTTAGCCATAACCCCATAATGTCGATTAATTGAATATGAAACTGCAGAAAAATAATAACGAAGATATTATAGATAAATTTGCTATGGAAGAAACGAGAAATATTACAAAAATTTCTGATGTTTATTTTCCGCATGTTTGCAATTTGTATAATCAAATAATAAATATAGTGCGCCAAGCGAGTGAACCTTAACAACGACTGAACCCATACAGCACACCAAATCAAGATTACGATGTGTTCGCATTGTGGCGATGTATCTAAATGCAGACACAGGGTTGCACAATTCTACGATGTAAATGTGCTACGTTTACACATTTCAGGTACACACGTATGCACAAAGGTTAAACGTCCGCCTCACAATGTAGCCACAGTATACCATTTACATATACACAACTTAAGTGATCCACAGTGTGTTATCGGCTGCACAGTGATTGTGTATTATGCTTAAACTCTGCTTACACATGGCATTTGTCCTTCTCAGTTTGAACGTAAATATACTATGCCGTGTATATGTAGCTCCGTCGCCCCATGTATACGCCCTGTCAAAGAAACAAATTTTTCATGAGCTGCTTCAGGAAAATAAAAGTCTTGCCGCCTGACCATTATTCGTTCTCAAAACAGGTATTTTAAAAAAATAATTAATATTATAATTTTTTGAGAACGAAAGAGCGGGCAGCGAAACTTTTATTTTCCTGAAGTATCTGTCTGAAGAAAAGTTACTTAAAATTGTTCTTTTTTTCTTTCCACATAATATACAAAGAGCTGCTAAAATATAGAATAAATTCATTTAAAAATCGGAGGTATTGACTTTTTAGAAAAATGCTCGATCACGTCAATTATAATTTCTGTTCCGTTTTTTTTTTGCATCAAAAAGAAAATATACAGGGTGTTTCAAAAAAGTAGATTTGATGTCAATTTTTTTTAATGAAACACTATTTTTTTAATGAAACACTATTTTTTTAGATCCAATTTTGAATTCTGCGTCAAATTCTATGTATAATTCACGTAGCATACTGTAGCACTTTCCTGTCTTAATTTTTAATAGCCTATCGATTGATGGCAACTTCAATATCTCCAAAACAGTTAGATATGGAGCATAGGTTCATGCTACATGAATTATGCGTAGAATTTGACGAACAATTCAAAATTGGAATTTAAGTAATAGTTTCCATTTAAAAATAAACTAAGTTTGATGTCAAATCTGCTTTTTGACACAACCTGCATAATTTCTTTTTAGAGCAAAAAAGCAGAACAATGGACGTGTTGGAGCATTTTTGTAAAAAATCAATACCTGATTTTGAAACGAATTTGTTCCATATATTAGCCGCTCACTTTATATAGTTACTACTATGGAACGCTATCAATTGGTGCAGCAGAAAACAGAAGTAGGAAAACACTAGAAAATGACAGAACTTTTACAAGAATATTAAAATGTATTGAAAATATTCAAATAACATAGTAAAAACGTAAATATATCTTATGCTATACATTGCCAGCCTTTGTTGCAGCTCAGCAGCTCTCTTTTCAGCAATTCTTGGTTTTTTGAAACAAAAAAAAAATCCTCCAGTCGGTTGGTTGCTTGTCGCAGACCGCCACGTCGTTTTGGAGCTCAAATTTGGCAAATTGGGTATTGGACAAGAGTCTTTCATAGTCACTGCAATAATACAAAAAAGTACCTATAAGCTGAGCACAAAAGATCAATTGTTATGATTGTAACTGTAAATATTCTGAAGGATGTTCACGTTCTAATTTAATAAAAGTAAATGTGCAAATTATACGCCGGGATACCCAATGACCTTTGATTGTGCATTTCCTACAGCATCCATACCCAGGGTGGCCTTTGAGCTATATATGAACGAGCCGGTGCCGGTGCATTGCAAATGTAAGCATCCATTACGATTTTATGTGTAATTCCTGAATCTATAATTCCATTATTTACGAGTTCCACGTTTTCCTTTACAAAATTAGACAAAAATAAAGAACAAGACTCTGGTTTGCTACCGTGATATATTTTTAACACTTTATTGATTTAAAGTGTTCCAAAAATAATAAAATTGGGCAGTTACGGTTCGATAAAAGAAAAGAACCTTAAATTGACATGCATCAAAGGGTGTTGAAAATTTTTGTATCAAAAATCAGTGTAGCAATAATCGTTAATGGATTTCCATGACCGCCTAGGTATTCTATAATAAGAAAGTGCATACCACCCCAGAACTTTACAAATGGTAAAATGACTACTACCTGCTACCACATGAGATACAAATGGCCAGCATGCTAAGGCTCTGCGCTGGCATTGTTCCATCTCCCTCGAATGTAGAAACGACAACACACAACTGTAGAGTGTATGTTATTACACTGTACTATTATTTTTACGTGGTGTATACACAAAATTTTACTTAGTCATAATCACCACACTAATGATTTAAACTTTGTCAGCATCCTGTACGAACGTTAAATTTCAAAATTCTAACGACCCAGTTAACTTTACGTTATTATAGGTACATAAAAATGTTAGGTGGAAATCCAACAAATTACATTAAACCATTGTAAGCATCATGTAGGGACCTATACGGACGTTAAATTTCAATAACATTTCAATGATCCATCTGTACTTTGTATAAATATGTTAAGAATCTTAGGTGCATAGGGTTAGTTTGGGTTATAAATATTATTAAACATTGTAGCTCCAATATTAATGGAGTAATAAAGTATTTATCAATTATTACTATACCTTATAATCCGTTTCAAAATGCACAGAGACACACACACTTCCGCGTCTTCCCAAATGATAAATCAAAAATGGCTGCTATATGATGTGGATGTACTACCCCACTTTTATAGAGGAAAGAGGATACACATGCCCGGTATGCTCACGCTGACGCTTGCGCGCGCACTGTGCCGTGCTTCTTGAATGGTAGAATGTAGATACGACAAGACACAACTAAAGAGTGTATATATAGTTCTTTGTATCATGTGTGTATATCGCACTTTTATGTGGTGTATGCAGTAGGTACAAATATTGCATAAAGCATCACACATACATATGACTTAAACCTTGTAGGCATCATGTACGGACGTCAAATTTCAACATTCTAATGATCCTTCTTTACGTTATATAAAAATGTTTAGAATCTTAAGTGCATACGGTATACAAATATTAAACATTATATCACATAATTCTATCAACATAAACATAGGTGTATCTCATATGTATACGTCAGTACTAGATCAACAATTAGTTTCATCATAACATATTTTGTTTCTCACGTGTATATCTTGTAGAGACGTAATTTGAATTGGACGTGCTGTATGGGGAATAAGCTGCCCTTGTAGCGCACAATTTTTCTAATGAATTTTGCTAACGAAACTACAGTAAACGTCTGGCAACAGTGTGCCTTCTTAAAAATCTTTGTTTTGGCTATTGTGACAGTTGACAGTAAAAAGGAGGATGGATATTTACAAGTAAAATTTAATTTTGTTTAATGGGGCTTTGCTAACGAAACTACACACATAGAAAAGATCTCTTGATCTAAAAACAGCGAGGAGTTCAGATCATTCTCTCCTTATGAAGAAATAAATATTTATTTTGAAATACTTTTCCTCGCCATAAGAACATGTGAAGTTCAGATATATAGCTTTTATTTGAATCCGCTGAGGTGAAGGAATACTTCTCTCGACACAAAGTAATATTCTTTTGCCACATATGAAAGTCAATATGCTCTTGGAATAACGTCAATTCCCTCAGTTTGGGAACTCTTTTCTATGTGTGTACAGTAAACGTCTGGCAACAGTGTGCCTTCTTAAAAATCTTTGTTTTGGCTATTGTGACAGTTGACAGTAAAAAGGAAGAAGGATATTTACAAGTAAAATTTAATTTTGTTTAATGGGGCTATGGCTATGACTCGCTTTAAATTAGGACCGGAACAAAACGGAGGTCTCTCGTTCGACGCAAATGTATCCTAGTTAATATTTTCACCCGACAATTGATTTTCCGATGTGTTTTGTCTATATTTCTAGTGCTTTTGTGAAGTGGGGCTGAAAATTTGGGTCAAAACTCGAACTTTGAGGGCATTTTTTCGGTTCAAATGTAGCGGATCTTCCGACTTTTTTGGCTTAAACTACTATACCTATAGGACACCCCATTTCTAGTGAAAAAAGAGAATTTGCAAAATCGACAAAACCTATATATCACCAGCCCCTACAAACCAAATAATATAAATAACCACACAGTTCGGCATTGGCAATTTCCACGCCAATGGCTAAAGCAAGTCGCTGCCGAAATTTTAAAATATGTAAAAAAAATTAGGTGTTGGTCTAGGGTCAAAGTGTATTAAATATATCCTGCGACGAATCACGAAACTGCCTCCCCGCTAAAAATCAAGTAAACGTCGCACTGTTGCCTATTGTCGCGTATTTTAAATAGCTTGAAGGCGAATAAAATATAAACGTTATAAATATTATAGTATACTTATTCCGTATTCCGTATTTCCCTGTGTAAATAAAATAGTAAATAATAGAAGACTCTAGGATTAAGGAAAATAACAATATTAAGTATTCAAGTAGGAAATATAAATATGTAAATTCACTATAGGAAACTAGACAGAAAATAAATTAGGATTATTGGGAAACAATGTGGCAGCATCTAAATATGCGAGGACATTTTTTGCCCGCATTCTTTCCGTCCAGGTTCTTTCATTTGGCAAACTTTTTTTTTTAGTATAGCAAGTGCAATGAAAGAGTGTTTGGCTTATATCTTATAATTAGGTGAAAATATGATATGTTGATTGATGAAACCAGTAAAATCCATTACTAAGGGTGTGGTATGCAACGATTACTTACTTATCGCACCATTTAGGGACTGACAATTCTGAAGCATTAAATATTAATGATATAATTTCTGCACCATTTTTACATTTTACATCTAATTATCGCAAAAGCGTCAATTTAAATTTTAAGTCGTTTAGAGGGTACCCAGATGCAGATTCTTAAAAAGGTTTGAATAATAACATCTGTTACACTAATTTAAATTTCTCATTTCAATTTCTCAGATATTATAGCCTTTTGTTTGGTGTACGTCAGTCACCATGCGGCTGGTTAAATAAAAAATTATTGTTAATCAAACTGTGGAAAAGTATTAACCTTCATGCTTGACAAATTTTATTGATAATTGTATGCTAAGTTTACATGCACTATGCACATGATTTTTTACTATTTTTCGTCTCACGTATCGGTGCTTTAGATAGCTTGAACATTCACCATTTTGTCAAGTATGCTATATTGTGTTTCTTTTCATGATTTAGTTTTTTTTCAACGTACGGTCGTGAGAATTCTTTTACACCGAAATTAAATTTGTAATTCAAGAAAATACGAAACCGTGTACTTCAGTCTTGGGCGTACTTCACCCTCAACAAAACCTTGAGCTATTATTTTATCCTATTGTGGTTTTATAGAGAGATTGAATAGTTAAGTAAAATTTCTGCATAAAAACCCGATCTCAAGTTTAAAGAAAACTATTCATTATAAGAATCTGGTACTTTTACCTGAAAAGCACTAATAAAGTATAATATAAACTAAATAAACCTAAGTAATGAGTACTCTGGTTACTCTGGTATTAGAGACATATGTTTTTATGGCATTAATTAATTTACTGCTTAATGTCGTTATAAATACCTAAAAACTAATTGGAATTATCTATATAGGTACATAATAATAGCAAATTCCTTACGTATAAATATTGGGATTTAACCAAATTTATCTATAATCAAAAGTTGATAATAACCGAGATTACACGATGTCAAGTTACAATTTTATATTCATTAGGCTCGCTCGGCAATTTCCTTTTTTGTTTTGATAGTGAATAAGACTGAGCCGTCTCGCTTGGATATGTAACGTTCATTCTGGTAAAGTCGGCGTCGACTTCAGCCAAGCGAGCGAGAGCAGCAGTCAGCGAAGCGATGTCGGTTACCATAAACCATTGTTTTATACCTATTTTTCTGAAAAATTTCTGGGAGCGGAAATTTGGGATTTGGCATGTTATAGGCAACACTCGTTGACCGCAGACGGTAAATTGTTTTTGGCAATCGGATTTTGGGTCTGCGAGTCAAGACGTCAAATATGTGATTTCTTTAAATTTCGCTCTTATATACACGTTAATTGTGGAAAAAGTTCCATAATTTTGATGAAATCTGCTGGACACGTACTTTTGACAATCTATTGAAATTAGCGAGAATCGGAATATGACGTGTATACTTAGGGTCGTTCTGGCACCAGAAGATCGAAAAACTGAGACGAGAGTTCAATAGCGAACTTCTAGGAGAAAAACTATTTAAATAGTCCAGGAGGCAGTCAATTCCTTTGGTACTTATTTTCTCATCAGTTAGCAAACATAGATAGAATAATTGTTCAGTTAGTAATTCTGAGCAATATTTTCTATATGGTTGGGGGGTTTGAGGCGGAAAGGCGTCAGGAGTAACAAATGCTCTACACTTTTTTTCCACTGATGAAAACAGCAGGGGTATACTAAAGTTAAGTAAGAAAAAAACAGTCTGTCTGATCTGTAAGCATGGCAAATGCGTCTGGCAGGTGAAAACCTTTTTCGATGTCAGATTATTGCATTTTTCGTAAGTTTCATGATCTACTTTAAATGTTAAAAAATTTATACCGAGGAAAATGAGTCGACTTATTTGTTTTTATCTTTTGGAACCCATCGGAAAATTTTAGCCAGACTCAAAAATTCTTGATTAGTGTCACCAAAACAACAAACTAATGGATATATGCCGACTGGGAAAATAAGTATCAAGAAAATTCACTGCCTCCTGGACTAAAGTGCTTCTCTATTTCAAAAATGTGGGAAAAATAGATTTTTCAGGGAAAATGTAAAAACACTGATTTCTATGCCAAAAAAATTAAGGATTTTAGTTTTTCTCGAAAAACTGTTTTTTTAGACAACCCGATTACGAGAAGACACGCCAAAAACTGTATTTGAAGAAACTTTGGAAGTGATGATGCCTTTTATATAGGCTGACCTAGTTAAATTTAAACTTTTCGTCGTTTCGAGTTTTGGCACCGTCATCACTTAATATTTTATTACTGGAAAACCGAATAATCTGAAGCAACCAAACTTCCATAAGTTACAATGGGCGGACATGAGCAATTGGTAATTTTTTTAATTTTCAATTTGAAAAATCGAATTTATGCGTACGAGTCAGTCGACGCATAGCTATTTTCAATAAATCAGTCTCAGATTCGTAAACCTCGTGATCTATATATGATCTCTACTACAAAAAAACATTTGGTGTGTGCTTAAGACCGCACGACAGAAGTGAAAAATTCAACAAGCGGGGTCATCGTTTGTCAGAATTTCGGTCCGAGCCTTCGTTGCAGAGATACGGGCAAAAACGGGTTTTTGCCTAAAATCCCCCCTTAAATTAGAGCCCCGATCCCCCCCCGTATGGTCTAAGGTGGCCCCCCTGGGGCGCACCTACCATAAAAATTTCGACCCCGTACCTCTTCCCGTTCTCCCGAAATTAATTATTAAAGTTTTTCCTTCTCCCCCCTCCCCTGGCCAAACGGAGGGGGGTACGGGGTCCCGTTTTCGTCCAGGATATTCTTTTCACCCCGGCTACATCCCCTGAAAATGTCAGCCCTCTACCTATACGGGAACGGTTGACGCGTGATGCGTGATGGCTCGGTCTCATTCAACCCCCACAAAAAAAACGCAAAACGCACCTAAAGAAGTTGTCACTTCAAAAAGTTCTGTAGCAATTTTCCGTACGAGATCGAGAAATACGAGAGTTTTGCGTTTGATGCATTATGGAAAATTTAAAGGAATAGGTACCTTTCCAATATTTTGTTTAGGTTAAAATGTGTAGATTTATACATCTAATTTCATTGAAAACGGTTTGAATCAGGAAAAATGTGACAGGATCGGAAAATGTGCAATTGTTTTGGTGATTATACAGGCAATTTCAGCTGGATTATGTTAGCTTACTAATGCGTATAGTTTTTATGGTAACTAAGAAGATTTATTTGCATGAAATCTTATTTTAAGCGGTTTGAAGAAGACTGACCTGTATGGGAGAATTTGGAATTTTTTCAAGCGATAAGTAGCAGTTTCTGCTGATTTTATGGGATATTTCCAGGTAAAATTTTACTTCAATCATCGAAGTTGCCTCAAGATATTTCAACATATAGAACACAAAAAAAAATATGTGCCTCACTTTTATAAGCACACAACTGAAGTGAAACTTCTGAAAAAGATATTAGGAGTTGAGTTTATTTTTAACTTTTTTAGCTCAACTTTTGCCCCCGGTTCCTTTTTTTAAAGTTATTTTTCGCCGCGTTTCTCCAACTTTTTTTTAATATTCTTTAATTTTTTTTATTTCGCCTTATAATACTTTTATTAACTTTCCGAACAATTTTTTCTTTTTTTTTATAATTTTTTTTGTTCTCCTTTGGTTTTATAATACTTTTATTAACTTTCCGAATAATCTTTTTTTATTAATTTTATCTCTAATTTCGTTTTATAATACTTTTATTAACTTTTCGAACATGTTCTTACGTTTTTTTAATTTTTTTCCTATTTTTTCAAAATTCTTTTTTTTTTCATAAAGCATTTTTTTTCTTTCCATTTTTGCCATCCCCGACCTCGTAGTTGAACTACTTCGCCATTTTCGCCGAAAACCGCTGTTCTCTAACTTTTTTTTTAATAATTTTTTTTCTTATTTCGTTTTATAATACTTTTATTAACTTTCCGAAAATGTTTTCCCATTTTTTTGAAAATGTTTGGGTATCCGGTAAGGTGGAGGGGTGGGGGGTGTAATTCCCTTGCCACCGATGACCTCGTGAAACGGAGTCATCGCTTGTCAAATTTTCGATCCCAGGCTCCGTTGCAGAGATATGGGCAAAAACCCCAAAATCCCCCTTAGATTAGAACCCCGGGTCTCCCATATGGTGCACCTACCATACAAATTTCGACCCCGTAGCTTTTCCCGTTTTCCGGGAATGATTTACTTTTGTTTTTGTTTCTTCCCACTCTCTTGGCCCAAGGGGGGAAGGGGTACGGGGTCCGGTTTTCGTCCAGGGTCCTCATTTTACCCCGACTGCCATCATCATTAGCTCAACAGCCCGTTCTGGGCCTTGGCTGTCGCAATTTTGAGCCTCCAGCTGGTCCTACCCGCGGCAGCATCCTTCCAATTAGGTAGACCAATACTTCGCGTCGTTCTTGACACTGTCCTTCCATCTGATCCTCGGCCGTCCTCGTCTTCTGCGACCCTGCATCTTTGTAGCCAGTATTTTCTTTGGCAATCTGTCTCCTTCCATTCTGATGACATGTCCTGCCCACCTTAGTCGACCAATCGTGATAGCCAAAACAACATCTTTCCCTCCGAAGCGCTCATAAAGATTGTACAGCTCGAAGTTGTACCGGCGCCTTAACACACCGTGTTCACAGATTCCGCCAAATATACTCCTTAGTACTTTCCTTTCGGATATTTGAATTAGTATTGTGTCGTTTTTGCTGAGTGCTTATGTTTCAGAGGCATAGGTAAGTACTGGTACGACGAGTGTCCTGTACAGGGTGTCCCAAATTCGAGCCTCATCATTGGGATCTCGGAAACTAGAAGAGATACGAGGTCGGTTAAATGGAGGCAAAGTTGTGCAATTTGATGCTGATCAAAATGCCATCTTAAAAGTTTAAAAATTCCGAATACTTACGAAGATTTTTGGAAAAAACCGAATATTCGCGATTTCATTTTAATTTTTTTATGACTCTATTTGAATAGATATAACAAAATAAATTTTACATTCTCAATGCTACTTTTTTTTGTTCTACAAGATGGAGTTATCATATTTTCATACCGACGCGACGCTTCGTCTTTGAGCTGCCATCATCAACTTTGTTTTTTTGAATACGGCACTGGATTTTTTATTACGGATTTTAAGAGCATCTAAAGTTCCAAAACCAATGATGTATCGCACTTATTCGAAAAATTTATATTAATGGGATTTTCCATAAGGCCTCATGTGTTAGAGAGAGACAGAAAACATATTTTTGATAAGCTTTTACCAGGAAATTATTAAAATGACTTTTTCGGATAAGTGCGATACATCACTGGTTTTGGGACATTAGAAGCTCTTAAAGTCCGTAATAAAAAATCCAGGGCCGTATTTAAAAAAACAAAGTTGATTATGGCAACCCAAAGACGAAACGTCGGTTTTAAAATCTGATAACACCATCTTGTAGAACAGAAAAAGTAATAATGAGAATGTGAAATTTATTTTGTTATATCTATTCAAATAGAGTCATAAAAAAATAAAAATGAAATCGCGAATATTCGTTTTTTTCTAAGTATCTTCGGAAGTATTCGGAATTTTTTAACTTTTAAGGTGGCATTTTGATCAGCATCAAATTGCGCAACTTTGCCTCCATTTAACCGACCTCGTATCTCTTCTAGTTTCCGAGATCCCAATGATGAGGCTCGAATTTGGGACACCCTGTACAGTCGGATTTTTGTACCGCGACTTATGTTTTGGCTTCTTAAGTGTTTTCGCAACCCGTAGTACAATTTATTTGCCAGTAGAATGCGGTGCTTCATTTCTTCACTTTCAGATTTGTCACATGTTGAGTTGTCACATGTTACGGTGGATCCGCTAACGTGAGGTTTTGTCCACCGTTACGTGTTCTTTCCTGTATGGAGGAGACCATTAGCTTAGTTTTGTCTTCGTTTATAGCCAATTCCTCCGGCCGCTTCGGTAAAAGACATCGTTACTTTTTTTAGGTGCGTGCTGAGCGGCATACTATATCAACATTGTCAGCGTAAGCGAGTAGTTGCACTGATTTATCGAAGATTGTGCCCGATTTGTCGATGTTCGATTTTTTGCACTACACTCTCACTGCGATGTTTAAGAGCAAGCATGCCAGACCGTCACCCTGCCTTAAACCATTGTATGTTTCAAATTCAGTGGATAGGTTATTTTGTATTCTAACCGTGTTCACGACGCTTGACATTGTCATCCTTGTGAGGACTATACGCTTTTTAGGAATGAGCAGGTCGTCCATAGCCTCGTAGAGTCTAATTCGTATAATGCTGCCGTATGCTGCTTTAAAGTCGATGAACATGTGATAGGTGTCAATATCGAATTCTAGAGTTTTTTCCAATATTTGTCGGATGACAAATATCTGATCATTGGTCGACCTTCCTGCTCGAAATCCACCCTGGTACTCTCCAAGTCTGTCTTCAACATATGGCAGTAGGCGTTGGTAGATGATATTGGACAAGATTTTATAGGCACTCTTAAGTATCGTGATTCCTCTATAGTTTTTGCACTCTAGTTGGTCTCCTTTCTTGTGCAGGGGACTTGGTACCCTTATTCCATTCTCTTGGCATCAATTCGCCACCTCAGATTTTAGAAATTAGCTCATGCATGTTTAGAAGGAAAGTTTCATCTGCGTGCTTATAGAGTTCAGCTGGCAGTGTGTCAGTTCCAGGCGATTTGTTGTTATTGAGCTTTTTTTATGGCTGCCTTAACTTCTTCTAGTGATGTGGAGTCTTGGGGCTGGTTGTTTTGGTACTGAAAATCAATATCGCGCTGATCTTGACTTTGATTTAAAAGCTCGCTGAAGTATTTCGCCCATCTGTTTACAATGGTCTTGGACTCACTTAAAATCTGCCCATTTCTGCCTTTGCACAGCTTCGTTCTGGGCTTAAACTGTCTTCGTTGTTTGTTGATTCTTTGATAGAATTGTTTTGGATCTTTCAGCTTCCATATTACCTCTTCTTCAAAGGCTATCTTTTTTGCTTTGTGTATTCGTTTTTCTTCCGATCTCAGCTGTTTATATTTTTCTGTAGAGGCTCTAGTTCTTCTGTGCTGAAGTTCTTTGTATGCTCTGTTTTTCTGTTTTGTTATGTTCTCGCATTCTCGATCGAACCAGGTTACTTGTGCTGTTCTGCCTTTTGCTGTCCCTAGCACTGACTCAGCCGAATGTATTAAAGCGGTTTTACATTTATTCCAAATTTCCTCTACTGCCTCTTCTTGTTCCACAAGCTGTTAAGGGGACTGTAATATCCTATTTACTGAACTACTACGAGACCAAAACGCAACTCATCAACTTCTATCAGAAGCGCAAGAGATAAAGGACACACATCACGATCAACGGAACACGGATTGAGGACACGGACACCGTCAAGTACCTAGGAGTTACACTGGACAAGAAGCTGACGTTCAAGGACCATATACAGAGCTGCACAGGGCACCAGGAGCAATAGTCCCATACATCACGCCACAGTCAAGACTGGACAAGGACATCAAGCTCAGCCTGTACAACACCTACGTCATGCCAATAATCATGTACGCCGCGCGGTTTGGAGCTCCGCAGCGAAAACCTACAAGCAGGAGTTACATACGTTGGATCGGAAACTGGTACGAACAATCATGAACTACAGATGGGATGATTTCAAGACGACGAGACAACTGTACAGGGAAGCCGGGACAAGACCGATAGAACAGAGACTACAGGTGTCAGCAACGAAATTCTTCAGATACACGATGAGGACGCAGGAAATAACCAGGGTCCTAGTCCTTGTTCTGGATTTTCAGAGCATCACCTCGTGGATCATTTTGTGAATTTTTCTGAATGGCATCTCCTCTACGGTCATCCTTCCTATGTTCCTGCAGAACATAGGAAGGATGACCGTAGAGGATATTCCATTCATAACAATCCACAAAATGATCCACGACGTTGTTATGTATTTGACTCTTTAATTTAAAATAAAACACCAACTTCTTGGAACTTCTATATTGCATACCTAGGAAGATACGGTATATGACATGACACTGCTTATTAGTATTATAACCTCACTTACTGGCTATCATTGACCATCGAGCTTCTAAATAATATAGAGGCAAAACTAACTATTAACTAGAAAACGCTACATTCCTCCTCCTACTATAAAAAGATAAAACATACAGTTCTTACAAATCTAGTTTTTGAGGAGGTTTAACAGTTCTACCTGATCGAGTATTAGTAGTGAACTTGGGAGTTCCAGGTTGGACTATTTTTGGTGAATGACTCTGCTTAATAGGTTTTGATATTTCTTTGCTTGACTGACCAACTTCTGGTACCTCCATGTTCATATTCGGTATTTTAGACACAATCGGTGTTTTATTCTTAATACAATTTTAGATAGGGTCTGACATCTTATTACTAACATTATCATCAGGTAAAAGTGGTACAGGATTATTATCAAACGGCATGCTTTGTGATAAATATTTATAGTTCTTGTTTGGTAAAGGTTCTTGTACATTAGAATCACTAGAAATATTTTCTGAACATTTTCGAATATCATTATCATGAACATGTTTTATATTACTATCGACCTGTACTAGATAAGTAGAAGGTACTATTATATTTATGAAAAAAATCAATGTTGACCCGGAAAAAGTTCTTTGAAGGTGTTGGCCAAGACAATAAAGTACTGCCATTTGAAAAATTTTGTGCGGCTTGTCAAACTTCACATAAGCTTATAAATTTTTCAATAGCATTGTTAATATTTGGCCACCAACAGTAAGGTCGAATCAACATTTTAGTACGGACTATTCCTAAGTGTTCTTCGTGGAAAACTTTCGAAACTTCATTTTGTAACAATTCAGGTATGATAACTCTACTACCTAACAGAAGACAGCCATTTTCAACGGACAACTCATTTCTTCTGGGGAAAAATGGTTTTAATTTTTCATCCTGAACTGTATTAGGCCACCCAAATTTTACATAATCTATGGCTTTTACTAATGTCAAATCTTTAAAAGTCACTCTTGAGATATCATTAGAATTAAGTGGAATATTTTCCACTAAACTAAATGAATATAGAGAAGTGGGAATTTCAGTTTCACTTGACATCGGCAAACGCGACAAACCTTTGCAAGAAGCTTTCCCTTTTTATATTGTATGCCATAATCATAAGCTGCTAGGGAAATAGCCCAACAGGTTATACTAGACGCTGCTGTGACTGGTATACCCTTATTTCTGCCAAATATATATTGCAAAGGCTGATGATCTGAAAGTAAAGTAAATTTTCTTCCAAATATATATTTGTGAAATTTTTTTAAACAAAAATAATGGCTAAACTTTCTCTTCCTAAATTGGAATAGAGCTTTTCTGTTTCTGAAAGGTGCTTGATGCAAATAATACTGGTTTTTCCTCGCCATTAATCCGGTGGCTCAAAATAGCCCCTACTCCATACCCACTTGTGTGTGAGGACATTTTCTGAAGTAATTGATTTCTTACTTATTTGGAATGTGTTTTCACATTCGACAGTTCAGTTAAATTCAACTCCGGACTTGCATAAATCGTAAAATGGTTTAAGTTTACCTAACAGCATCGGTATAAATTTTCCATAGTAATTTAACAGTCCTAAATAAGATTTAAGTTATGTTAAATTTTCTGGTGAAGGTGCCTTTTCAATACATTCAATTTTAGACTTTGTTGGATGGATACCAAATTCATCAATTTTGTGACCTAAAAATTCTATTGAACTTTGATAAAAAAACACATTTCTTTTCATTGATTTTGATGTTATACTCCTTTAAACGTTGCATTACGGCCCTAAGACTCTGGTGACATTCAGATAGAGAAGAACCGTAAATTAAGATGTCATCTAAATAACATTTGACGTTTGACAAGCCAGACAAAGTAGTTTCCATAACAGATTGGAAAATTCCTGGCGCAGAACTGATTCCATATGTTCATGTATTATAACGAAAAATTCCCAAGTGAGTGTTTATTGTAAAAAGCTCTTTAGAAGAATCACTAATTTCAAGTTGTTGAAACGCCCCTTTAATATCTAAAACATTAAAAAATTTACTACCATTTAGGCTTGCAAATATATCATCTGGTAATGGTAATACACAGTGTTCAGTGTTGATTACCTTGTTAACAGATTTAAAATCTACGCAGATCCTAATGTCATTCGAGTTCTTTTTAGGAACTATGACAATAGGACTTGCCCATTGCCTGTGACTTACTTTATTTAAAATTCCATATTTTACCATTTTTGACAGCTCTTCTTCGACTTTAGGCTTCAGAGAGTATGGCATCTCATAGGCATGATGAAAGATTGGTTTAACATCGTCTTTCACTTTGATCTCTGCTGTAAAATTCTTAATGCGATCATTAATATTATTCTGAAAGTTGCATGCAAACTGACTTTTGATTTCCGTGATTAAATCATGAATTTTAGCTGACGTAAGTGTACCAGTAACAGCACAAATTTTCTGACAATTTCTAGACCTACTTGAATCATTTTGACTTCACACATTTGACTCGATTTGACTTAACTTGACAGTTACTAACTAATTTTGACTCCACTAATACATTTTTCCATGATGGATTTATGACATCCAGCCAATTTCGACCTAATAAAGGTGTAAACCTATTTATGCTATCTAAAATAATTAAGAGTAGCTTGTATACTTGATTTTCATACGTAACAGTAACATCTATTTGTCCTACTATTGATACATTTTGACCTGTGACTACTTTTAACTTAAAATGAACAGGAATTAACTCAATATTTAAAAAAACTCACTATAATCATCTATATGCATCACTGACTTACATGCTTCGGAATCAACTTCCATTTTAAGATGTTTTCCTACCACAACCAATTTTACCTGTAGACTTTCATTTTCCTTTGATATGGAGTTCAGATTCAACCAACCCAACTCCCCAATGAATCTTCTTCCGACCCGGTATATTGACTTTCATCATCTGCTACCTGTGCTATATCATACTTTGTTTTTGCATAAAACTGACTTTGCTGTATGCCCTGTAAGATTGCATGAGAAACACTTCCAATTGACAGCTGGACATTTATGATTATCAAAATGTATTCTCAAACAACGCTTGCACTGCTTTTTTCTTGACTGGTTAAGTGCTTGACTACCTTCTTGACTGATATTTTGACCTGGAGACTGACTCGTCTGACTATTTTGACCATATTTCGACTTATTTGACTTATGGTTTGACTTATTGTTTCCTTGATATCTCAACTTATTGACTGTCCCTGTAGATTCACTTTCAAACAATTGTAATTGGTTTTCGGTAAGTTCTATGGCCATTGCTGCTCTAAGTGCATCATCAAATAAAGGCAAGGGATCAATGGTTAACAATTTCCTTCGAATTGCATTTGACATTTGACTTGACACCACAAACAAATTTATCTCGAAGAGCATCTGATAAAAATGTCCCAAAATTGCAATGTTTGGCAAGATTTCTTAATCTAATTGAAAACTTTTTTAAATCTTCACAGCTTTCTTGTTCAGCTGACCAAAACTTATATCGTTCTGCAATAACTAGACGCTTGGTCCCAAACTGGTTCTTTAAGGCACTTGTAAGTTCCACATACGATTTTTTAGCTAAAGAATCTGGCGCAAACAAATCTTTTAGACAATTATATGTTTCTCCCCCGATCAAGTTTAAAAAAAGTGGTATTTTCTTGTCATCAGTAGTTATTGTATTTACCTTGAATAACTGTTCTAACCTTTCAACATAGGCCTCTGCATCAGACTCCTGCGAATTGAATGCCTCAATACTTCCAATGAACCCCGACATTTTCGTGGTATTTTGTGACTATAGACTAGACTTACAGACTTCCTTTTTTTTACACATGAGACGACCGATCCTCGTCGCCAAATTTTGTTATGTATTTGACTCTTTAATTTAAAATAAAACACCAACTTCTTGGAACTTCTATATTGTATACGTAGGAAGATACGGTATATGACTTAGATTAGGTAAGAGTAAGGATACCGCACATGAAATTGAAGCCTTTTCAGAGCGGCGGCCATTATTTATGTGGCAAACACATCTATTGTTGTGGCGGTGCTATTTTGCAGTTATTTTGTGAGTTTTTGAACAAAGAGAGATAAAAACTAAGATTCATAATGGTAAATTGTTCGGCATTTGGTTGCAAGAGTCGAAGTGAGAAGAAGGAGCCTGGAATTTCATTTCACAGGTAATTATTGTCTGCTCACCTTGTATTTTATTTGCATATTTCTTGTTTTAATAATAATGCATAATGTAAGGGAGAGTGGGGGAATGATGCGCAGCGGGTAATGGTCCGCATCACAATATTTAAGGTTTAAAACGTCATGCAGCTACTTTAATTGGCGCGGCAGTCTACCGCTCAATTGACGAACGTCTGACGCCATCGACCACGATGTCAGTTAGCAATTTGTAGTCCCAGTATGCACATCTCGATTTATCGCATAAGTTTTGTTAAATTTGGCCGGTAGAAAATAAGACGGTAAGTGCACAATTTATATGCTATCTTCTTATATAAGTTATCTTCTAGATGCTTAACATCTTAGACGTATTTTGTTACATTTTTGTGAATGTTTGAGCAGTACTTTTTTTTTCTATAACGAAAAATATGCCACCAACCGCGTGAGGGTAATGATGCGAATAGGTGCGCACAATCCCCCCCCCCCCCCTAGAAATAAATATTAAGTAGGTATGTTTACTAAAAAATACATTTTTTTACAGATGCCACGAAGTTATAATCGAACGACAGAAATATTGTCATACACAGACGAAGACTTGCAGAAGGCTCTAAGCGCCATTAAAGATGATGGCAAAAAAATTAGAGAAACAGGAAGAAATTTTAAAATTCCTGAGTCAACCCTCAGAAAATATTTGAAGCTCCCAGAAGATGCACATCAACCACTTCGTTTAGGTCGCCAACCGATATTCATGAAAGAAACAGAAGACGAACTAAAAGAATATGTTTTAATACTGGCAAAACTATTCTTTGGTTTGACACCCAAGGGGTTAAGAAGACTCGCATTTCGATATGCAGACGAGAAAAATATTAAAAATAATTTCAATCCTCAAAAGGGGTTAGCGGGGAAAGATTGGCTTTACGGTTTCTTGAAAAGAGTACCTGAGGTTACCCTTAGATAGCCAGAAGGGACCAGTTTGAACAGAATTGCTTCGTTCAATAGAGATTCTGTTCAAGCTTTCTATTCAAATCTTCGAATTCTGCTAGAAAAATTTAAATTCGAAGTAAATAGAGTATACAATATGGACGAGACTGGAATTACGACAGTCCAAAAGAAATGTCCTAAAGTTTACGGACCAAAAGGTGTCAAAAAAGTGGGAGCCGCTACCTCAGGAGAACGGGGGAGGACCATAACAGCAGTTTTCTGCGTAAGCGCGGCTGGGAACTATATCCCTCCCATGCTAATTTATCCCAGACAGAGAATGTCAGATACCCTGAAAAAAAACGGACCAGTCGGAGCCTCCTACAAGTGTTCAAAAAATGGCTGGATTAATTCGGAGCTGTTTGTCGAGTGGCTGTTTCATTTTGAAAAGTACGTGAAGCCTTCAGACACTGATCCTGTTATTTTGGTGCCGGACAATCACTGTAGTCATATTTCGATTCCAGCATATAATTTCTGTAGAGAGAAGAATATTCACATGGTGTCCTTGCCCCCACATACCTCAGATCATCTTCAACCCTTGGACCTTACTTTTTTCAGTCCCTTAAAAAATGCCATTTATAGGGAGTACGACTTATACCTATCAACAACTGGTCATACGAAGATTACAGAATATGATGTCGCTGAACTCCTGAATAATGCATTTATGAAAGTAGCTATGATTGAAAAAGCTGTATCAGGTTTTCGAACCTGACAGATTTGATGAAGATGACTTTGCCCCCGCCAACCAAGCGCTGAATCATACAACTGAAGCTGTCCCGGAAGTAGCGAATCCAATTTCTCCCATGACAAATAGTGAAGTTTCGTTACCTAATATTCAGCCGAGTTTATCAGTTGCCAATCAAGAACCTCAACCTAGTACGTCAAAACAAAACTCGTTCTTCGCTATGGCTCCCATACCGAAGCAAGCAGTCAAAAAAACAGCTAATAGAAAACATAGAGAGAAACAACGATCACAAATACTAACAAGCACGCCCATAAAAGACAAACTGGATGAAGCGCAAGAGAAAAAAACATTAAAAGAAGAAAATATGAAGAGAAAGGAAAATGAAAGAAAGCAGAATGCTTTAAAGAAGGGCACCATCCGTAAATGTTTTGACGAGCCTCCAGGAAAAAATATAAAGGCAAACAAAAAAAGAAGATGCCAGAACCTGAATCATCCGATTCTTCAGAGTAAGATTTGTCGGACATCTGCGATGATGACGAATTGGATGATATAGAATTAAGTTTTATACCACCACCCTTACAAGCTCCTAAGGAACCTAACGAGACTTGTTCTATTTGTGGGGACACCGGCAAAAACAGGGAGCTATGGTACCGATGTGTGCTTTGTGCTACATGGAACCACGCTCAGTGCACAGGTGCAGATTCTGCAGACAACTACAAATGTGACTTCTGTTAAGAATTATTAAAATAATGTGACTTCTGTTTAGAATTATTAAAATAAATATGTAGCCTAAATCACTCTTTCTCTTTTATTTTGCCGTCTGTCTCTGATGCGTATCATTACCCATCTCTTGCGCATCATTACCCGCCAGGTTGGGGAATCGTGCGCAAGTGCATCTTTATACTCTCATTATTTTTTTTCAAATATGGTTAAACCTACAGGAATGAAGATAATACTTATTGATAGTCTGGTAATTGGGTCTTCTATTTCTAGCTTTAAGTTTTCTATAATATAAGAAAGGTAGCCACCAGATCAGTTTCCGCTTAAGTGCGCACCATTCCCCCACTCTCCCTTACACATAGTGTTACCTCTGAGTATATCATGGTAGGGATGTTTATTTAATTATCGAGAGTAATTTGATACCCGATCTTGGATATTTTCAGTCATCAAATAATCAATAAAGCCATAAATCTTCTTCAAGGAGAGTCATTCAACAGAGGCGTAGGTAATATATTTTTCATACTCTACCTATAAAATGGCTATATTATTTATACGACTGAAAATTACTTTAACTTATTAATTATTATTTATTACTTATAATTTCAATTAATTTATTGAAGTTACCCAGTAATTTATGTGGCAGCTGGTAACAGGCTTTTTCCCATGTAATATGTCCTCTTCTTTCCTTGTCTAAATATGACATAACACTGCTTATTACTTATTAGTATTATAACCTCACTTACTGGCCATCATTAACCATCGAGCTTCTAAATAATAGAGAGGCAAAACTAACTATTAACTAGAAAACGCTACAGACGTGATGCTCTGAAAATCCAGAACAAGGACTAGGACCCTAGGGCACACCCTCCCCCTCCCCTGTCTCCACCAGGAAGGACTGCATGAAGCCGAAAAACATTAAAAAGTGCAGTGTTAGAATAATCATTTAGTATTAAAATATCATGTCATTTATTTAGTTATCTTAGGTTCAGGTGGACTGTTGTTAGGTACCACCTTAGTTGGTACTGGGTATATAGGTATTTATTTGTAAGTATGTATATATTGTTAAGTTTCTATTAGTTTCAGGTCAAATATCAAGTATCATAAGGCAATTCTTTATAAATAAATAAGTAAATAAATAAAAATATATTACAATACATGTCAAGTGATGGAAAGTACTAGATTTCAAACAAGGAGGTTTTTAGCACGAGGCGATAGCTGATTGCGGAATTCCTCCGAGGTTGAAAAAGTACTTTTACACGAGAATAATGTACCCAATTTTTCCTATGACCACCTATAAAAATCAGAAGCTAATGAGAGATTCATAAGAAAACGATTAAAAATACATATGTGTTGAAATATTTTTCAACATGCGTGTGATATAAGGCACTTTCTAGCCAAGCTTTCTCATTTTCGTGCTCTTATAATTATCTTATAAATTTTTCGGCATTGATCATTTAAAAAAAGTATAATTTTGACAAAATGGCGAATGCGCCGCGCACCTTTTTGAGCAGATTTTAAATCCCCACTTAAATCAGAATAGCGATTCAGGATCGCCCTTGTCGGGCCTTCCCTTATTAGGTCGGTGGGCCCTAGGTGTGTTAGTCCGACACTGGCGACATTATTTACTAAGTATAACTTCTAAATGTAAAAAAGAATAGAGAATAGATGTTTTAATAAAAATAAAGGTAGATTAAGGTGGGAAAAGTCATAAGGTTCTAAAGACGCACCAAATTACGTAAGTGGTATCCTCTGGTTTTAACAGCAAAACTTTGATCTTCAAAATAAGTTGCAATAGTTAAAGTTAAAAAAAATATATTTAAGAAAAGCAAAAGTTTTTTGACACCCTGTCTCTTGGTTATTATTTAAAAAATGCCGATAAGCAATCAATATCTCTATTATTTTTTTTCCTCTTCTGTTTATAAAACCGCATACAATTTTTAAGTCTAGCATTATATGTTTATTTCAGGATATGCAATATATCCATTTCGTATCAATATGATTTCATTGCCCTATAATATGTTTTGAACATTTCTGCATAACATTATCGACATTATTTTTAAAAATATCCCTGTAAACTAAATAAAATGCAACAACAGTAATGTGACATTAATTTTTTTATTAAAAAACATTCCTAATTAATTTGTCTTTTTATATAAAAAAAGGAACATAATTGTAGTTTGTACATAAAACGTACAAATAATACTGATTTTGAATTTAAAAACATGGTCTACTTAACCTAAGCAATAAATAATTTTCCTAATATCTAATATTTCGGTTTCGCCTACTTAAAAATAAATAAATAAATAAATAAACAATTTTTACAAACTGAGAGCACACAATTTACATGCAAGGTAATACAAATGTAACGTCGTACATGCCATTGTGAATACATTCCCTATTGCTATTGACATATGGACTTTTCGGAAAGCTTTATGGATTTTTACATAATGTGGGCACTTAAGAAGCTTGCCAGGTTCCAGTTTTCCAACTTCTAAGCCTACTCCTGCCTCCTTTTCGATTTTGAGTTTGGTGGAAAACAAAGCAAGAAGTGGGGGTGTCAAGTAGAGGAATATTACAAGTTCAGTAAGAAAGCAAAGTGACATTGCAAACGCCTGTAACAAAAGAAAAAGTTCATTAGCATTATTCGAAATTTTATAATGTATCAATTACAAATCTAATGTGTATTTTCTGATACTAATTAAACCAAAATTTCATAAGAATTTGTTATATATAAAATATTTTTACCTGAACTCCAATTTCGACTGTTCTCAGTTCATTGTTCTTGACTCTCAAGAAGATGGCTAAAGTAATAAGGCTGAGGAAGGCATTTAGCAGGAAGTATTTCGGAAAAAGCACTTTCTGGACGCTACCAAAAGTGTGTCGTGGTAAGGAGAAGTACAGAGCCAATCCGGAAACAAACGTCATCCAAATTTGGGCACCAAAGTGGGCACTGAAGGAACCTAGGTAGAGAAGCATCCATAGTGGTGATAAGGTTGCTACAGCCGATCTGTTCGAGTTGCACAGGAATGCTATGCAAATGACTGCAAGTGATGTAACTAAATGTGCTGGTTGAGTAGTGTGGCACAATATTCTGAAAGAAAATTTAAAAAGGTGAGACGTGAGCTTCGGCACGTATTTTGGAGATATTTATCTTTAAATCAAGTTTTTTGGACTTAAGATTAATTTATTTTATAATTTTAGTATATATCGATTAGAGTGCTGATATTATTGCTGCAGATGAAACGAAATAAATAAAATAACAATCGTATTATAAATAACTCAAGATTTGTCGATTGAGGCATAAAAATGCTATTCCCAATAAATGTACGTAAATGCACAAAGTCTAAAATGTATATCGATTATGAGCCACCATATATTATTACATGCAGACGTCAATTGATAACAAGTAGGTACTATTGTTTGTGTTTTTTCATTTTATTTTTCGTTGAGTACCTACTACGGGCGCACATACAATTGAATTACGTGTATTACAGCTGTGCGGTTTGATTCCATTCTGGCGTCATGATTATGAAATGGTTACAACATTGAGAGTAAAATATCGCGGTACTTAATTATTTTAACAGGTTTCTTTTCGCCAAGCAAAGAAGGCAATAATATTGGCAATGCAAACTAGTATTTTAATCATTTCTATTGGTAAAGTACGAGTCGGAAAATATATAACACTACAACACATGATGATGTCAACCATGTTAGATACTTTGATGTTAGCATCATCAGGAGGAAAAAATTGTGTTTTGGCATTGTGGATAAAACTGTTGTAGCACAATTTTCCAAATGTCAACTTGATTTAAAAATCCTAAAAAAAACCTATACAAATATTTCTAATTTTTGCCTAATTTGAATCTGGGGAACTTAGTATCAGATTGTGAAGTTGATAAAACCGTTGTTACTCAAACAACGATAAACCCTATCGTACGAAATGCATTTATTACTGGAACTTTATTTATATGTTGCATCACTTAATTTTGGACAAAATTCATTAAAACAGACATATTTTTAGGTAAGTAGGTATATATCAAATTATTACGAAATACGCATAATTATTCGATAAGGAAATATTATTTTTCAAAACAAATTTTCAAATTTAGAATTCTTAAAGGAGTAAATGTAAAATGCATCTTGGCGGTAAAAATCTACAGGATGTCTTGAGAAGATTTTGCTTAATCAATTTGAGGGCACTACACCTTACAACTACAATCGTTTTTAGATGCGCATAAAATAAATTAAGAAATTTATATTGTGTATTTTTTGAAAAAAAAATTGAGAATTTTTTTCACAAATATCAAATAACCTGTGGGAATTGCAAACCAAAGTTAACTCAACCTATTTCTTCGGCTACCAGCAATTTATCAACTTTAAATATTATTGAACAGTTTTTCGAACAACCGCTTTTTAAGTTTTTGAACGCAATCTAACCCAAACTACAATCGTTTTTAAATACGCATCATTAAGAGATATAATAAATAAAGAAATTTATATTGTGTATATTTTCTGTAAAAATTTTGGCGAAAAATTTTTCTCGCCAATATCAAATAACCTGTGTGAATTACAAACCAAAGCTAAGCTAACTCAATCTATTTGAGCAAAAAGCTTTTTCCTCCAGCATTTTATCAACTTTAAATGTTGTAGACCAGATTCAGAGCTTTTCGGACAATTGATTTTAAGAGCTTTTGAGTGAATTTATATGCCTATATCCTATTAAAACTCGGAAGGAAATTGTGTCATTTGCCCCAGATAGTAAAAAGGCCTACTTCCTAGTCGCTTATTATGGTTTTATATAAATTTATACATACCTATATGCCGTAGTGTCACTAAGAGATTTGAAATAATCGTTCGCACTAAAAAGCGCTTCTTTGGTCCATTGGGTCATCACAGCTAAACAATCCTGACTTAATTGAAAATCATCTTTTTGAATCTTTTTCTTTTTTTCTGAAAAAATTGTTTGAATTGCGGGCACATCTTCTAGATTGACGCTCAAAGGAAAATTGACTAACTCGTTGTCACTATTAGGCACTCTTCCTACACACATTTTAATATATTTTTTGTATCACGTATCGAAATAGTCGCAAACGTTCGCTTGAGATCACAGACCTTCAATCGGCAAGCTTGCTGTATTCGTAACCGTACAGACAGTTAAGTTTCGACAACCTGAGTTGAAATTTAACGTAATATGTTTTATATTCGCTGCTTTCCCCACCATGCTAGCGCTACTAGGTAGGAATGGGAGCGCCTATCGATAACGCAATGTATTACAGTATATTTGATTGGTAAATAATTAGTACATAGGTACTACTTAATATAAACAAATAAATATAAAGGGCTGTTCACTTGAAACAATTAAGAAAAATTTTGGTCATTTTTTAGAAGACGTGTCAGATTAGTTTTTGAATGTTGATGTTACCTAAGCATGCAACTGACCTATAGAAGTGTAGTACATCACATTTTGCTTAGCGCAAACTCATACTTTCATGTCAAAAAAATAAAAATAGAATTTCACGTGTGTAAAATACTAAAATTTATGACAGATCAATTAGCTTTTTTTTGCATTTTGGGCAGTTGGGTTAGTTTGGGTCAGTTCCGTTTGGTTGAGCGCCCGGAGCGAGCGGAGAGCCATGCATGCGCGAAGTGAAATACTAGTAGAATGATAAGAAATTAATCAACTACAATGAGGTAGTGGAGCTCTTTTCCTTAACCTTGTACACTACTGGGATGTTTATAAAAGTAACACATATTTTTAACAAAATTCGTCTTTGCAAATTCAATATTTTCTATTTTTATACACTTTTTTACCCCACCCCGCACCGCTATTCATTCCATTGTCCCGCAAGATAGTTGATTACTGTGAGGTTTCCGCAAATAAAAAAGTCTAAAAATGGCGTAAAAACACTCAATTTATGTGTTTCTGAGGAAAAAACTGAAAATTGGTCTGACCCATCTTCTAAGAAATTTCCAAAATTTTAGTCTAGTGTAAAATATCCTAAATGTTAGTTAAAATATTTAGGGGAGAGTCGGATATTGCCGCGCGGTTGATAATACCGCGCCTACTATTATCTCGCAGTAGGAAATAATACTCGGCAATACTGCATAATTGGACATTACTTTGAACGTGTTCCTTCATCCCCCAGTACAAATATTTCCGTTGTAACCACCTGTTCGAGCTCGGCGAGCGTTTATCGTATTTTGTGTAAATCCTTATAACTTTTATATATTTTTGGATTGAGGTATGTACAAAACTTATTATTTAAATGTAAGTTATTGTGTTGCAATAGATTGCTACCCTTATTAGCAATGCTGTGTGATAGCGGCCGTTTGTCCTAAATTGTCATTTTTCGAATAATGTTAGCATGAAATGAAAATGGCGTCGTCTGATAATTGCGCGCTGAGGGGGCGGTATTATCAGCTGCACGGTATTATCAGACTAGTGTATTTGATGCTATATTTTTTTTCAGATGGCTGAGCCTCCTCCTGCCGAAAACTATATTTGCGATTTTTGTTGACTTCTTTGTACTAAATATCAAATAATGCTGTAAATAAAGCCTTATTTTTGGAGCACGGTATTATCAAACAGGGGGCACGGTATTATCAGACTAGTCTGATAACACCGCGCTTTCATTGACTTTTGTTTTTTTCCTACCCCCTCTACTACCCTAGGTTAACTCGAAATTTGCCATTTGGACTTATTTACTATGCAAGTCTTCTATTGCCTGGCATCCATAAAGTTGCTATAAATTACATCTAATGATTTTTAGAGCGCGTTGTCCTTAAGGGCGCGTCAATATCCGACTCTCCCCTAATAAACATATTTTTATTAATATCCTGTATTAATAGTGAGTAAAGGAATTTATTTTGGATTTTAGGGTATTTTCTCGGTAGACCTATTGTTATTAATTCTCAATTATCGGGACCATAATGTTTCAATTTACTGGTAAAATACTACAATTTTATTCAAAGTCTCTAATGGCCATTTATATAAATTAGTTTTGCTTTTCTCATATTTCGTATTTTTTTAAGCATGCTGTATTTGTGTGTCTGAAGTTTTAATTTAAAAGTATATAAACTAAATTTGGATTTAAAAATTTCGGCAGAATGTACTACAACAAAGTTTAATCCACAATACTCAAATAGAATTTTTGCAGTCGACTTAATGAGTATAGTACTTTCCACGTAAAACTCCTCACTCAACCAAACCTTTCTATTAATTTAAACAAATATGCCTCACCTTTATAAGCACACAACTGAAGTGAAACTTCTGAGAGAGATATAAGGAATTGAATTTTCATTTTTTTGAAGCGTTTTTTCTCAACTCTTGCCCCCGGTTTCGACAATTTTTTTCTAGTTTTTCCCCTTTGTATTCAACTTTTTTTTGGCCGAGAACCGCGTTTCTCTACATTTTTATTATTATTTTTCGCCGAGAACCGCGTTTCTCTACTTTTTTATTATTATTTTTTTTATTTCGTTTTATAACACTTATTAACTTTACGAACAATTTTTTCTTTATTTTAATATATATTTTTTCTTATTTGCTTTTATAGTACTTCTATTAACATCACGAACAACCTTTTGTTTTTGTTTTTTTCTTACTACTTTTTTTCTTATTTCGTTTAATAATACTTTTATTAACTTTCCGAACATTTTTTTACGATTTTTCAATTTTTTTCCCATTTTTTCAAAAAAAAAATTTTTTTTCATAAAGCATTTTCTTTCTTTTCATTTTTGCCCTCCCCGACCTCGTAACTGAACTCCTCCGTCTTTTTTTTTCGCCGAAAACTGCGTTTCTCTAACTTTTTTTAAATTTCGTTTTATAATAGTTTTGTTAATTCTCCGAACAATTTTTTACGTTTTTCTCAATTATTCCATTTTTTCGAAACATTTTCGGTATCCGGTGGGGTGGGGGGTGGTGTGTAGTTAACCCCCCCCCCCCCCCCCCCCCCTGTTAACCCCGTGGCACGGGGTCATCGCTTGTCAGATTTTTCGATCTGAGGCTCCGTTGCACAGATATCGGCAAAAAAACGGTTTTTTTCTCCAAAATCCCCTCTTAGTCCCGGTACAACGCAGTTTTGTCCACAATACCCAAACAGAATTTTTGCAGTCGACTTAATGAGTATAGTACTTTCCACGTAAAACTCCTCACTCAACTAAACTTTTTTATTAATTTAAACAAATATGCCTCACCTTTATAAGCACACAACTGAAGTGAAACTTCTGAAAGGGATATGAGGAATTGAGTTTTAATTTTTTTAAGCTTTTTTGGTCAACTTTTGCCCCTGGTTTCGACAATTTTTTTCTAGTTTTCCCCTTTGTATTCAACTTTCTTTTCGCCGAGTACCGCGTTTCTCTACTTTTTTATTATAATTTTTATATTTCGTTTTATAACACTTATTAACTTTACGAACAATTTTTTCTTTATTCTAATATATATTTTTTCTTATTTGTTTTTATAGTACTTTTATTAACTTTACGAACAACCTTTTGTTTTTGTTTTTTTTCCTATTTTTTTTTTCTTATTTCGTTTAATAATACTTTTATTAACTTTCCGAACGTTTTTTTACGTTTTTTCAATTTTTTCCCATTTTTTCAAAAATGTTTGTTTTTTTTTCATAAAGCAAGTTTTTCTTCTCATTTTTGCCATCCCCGACCCCGTAACTGTACTCTTTCGTCTTTTTTTTTCGCCGAAAACCGCGTTTCTCTAACTTTTTTTTAATTTCGTTTTATAATAGTTTTGTTAACTCTCCGAGCAATTTTTTACGTTTTTCTCAATTTTTTCCATTTTTTCGAAACATTTTGGGTATCCGGTGAGGTGGGGGGGTGGGTTTTTGGTCCCCCCCCCCCCCCCCGCGGCTCGGGGTCGTCGCTTGTCTGATTTTCCGACCTGAGGCTCCGTTGCAGAGATATCGGCAAAAAACCGTTTTTTCTCCAAAATCCCCTCTTAAATTAGAGCCCCGGTCCCGGTACAACGCAGTTTTATACACAATACCCAAACAGAGTTTTTGCAGTCGACTTAATGAGTATAGTACTTTCCACGTAAAACTGCTCACTCAACCAAACCTTTTTATTAATTTAAACAAATATGCCTCACCTTTATAAGCACACAACTGAAGTGAAACTTCTGAAAGAGATATAAGGAATTGAATTTTAATTTTTTTGAAGCATTTCTTCTCAACTTTTGCCCCCGGTTTCGACAATTTTTTTCTAGTTTTTCCCCTTTGTATTCAACTTTCTTTTCGCCGAGAACCGCGGTTCTCTACTTTTTTATTATTATTTTTTTTATTTCGTTTTATAACACTCTTATTAACTTTACGAACAATTTTTTCTTTATTTTAATATATATTTTTTCTTATTTGCTTTTAGAGTACTTTTATTAACTTTACGAACAACCTTTTGCTTTTGTTTTCTTTTCCTATTTTTTTTTCTTATTTCGTTTAATAATACTTTTATTAACTTTCCGAACGTTTTTTTACGTTTTTTCAATTTCTTCCCATTTTTTCAAAAATGTTTGTTTTTTTTTTCATAAAGCAAGTTTTTCTTCTCATTTTTGCCATCCCCGACCCCGTAACTGAACTCTTTCGTCTTTTTTTTTCGCCGAAAACCGCGTTTCTCTAACTTTTTTTTAATTTCGTTTTATAATAGTTTTGTTAACTCTCCGAACAATTTTTTACGTTTTTCTCAATTTTTTCCATTTTTTAGAAACATTTTGGGTATCCGGTGCGGTGGGGGGTGGTGTGTAGTTAACCGTGGCTCGGGGTCGTCGCTTGTCAGATTTTTCGACCTGAGGCTCCGTTGCAGAGATATCGGCAAAAAACGGTTTTTTCTCCAAAATCCCCTCTTAAATTAGAGCCCCGGTCCCGGTACAACGCAGTTTTATACACAATACCCAAACAGAGTTTTTGCAGTCGACTTAATGAGTATAGTACTTTCCACGTAAAACTCCTCACTCAACCAAACCTTTTTATTAATTTAAACAAATATGCCTCACCTTTATAAGCACACAACTGAAGTGAAACTTCTGAAAGGGATATAAGGAATTGTTTTAAATTTTTTTGAAGCTTTTTTTTCAACTTTTGCCCTCGCTTTCGACACCTTTTTAATTTTTTTTCCTTTGTATTCAACTTTTTTTTCGCGTCTCTCTACTTTTTTATTATTAATTTAATTTTTTTTTCTTTATTTCGTTTTATAGGTACTCTTATTAACATTACGAACCTTATTTTCTTTTTTTTTAATATATTTTTTCTCATTTGGTTTTATAATACTTTTATTTCCGAACAACCTTTTGTTTTTTTTTACTATTTTTTTCTTATTTCGTATAACTTTATTAAGTTTTTTAAATTTTTTCCCAATTTTTCAAAATTTTTTGTTTTTTTTTTGTCATAAAGCAATTTCTTTCCTCTCATTTTTGCCTTCCCCGACCTCGTAGCTGAACTCCTTCACCTTGCTTTTTTCGCCGAAAACCGCATTTCTCTAACTTTTTTTTTATTTCGTTTTATAATAATTTTATTAAGTTTCCGAACAATTTTTTACGTTTGTTTTTCAATTCTCACTAATTTTTTCGAAAACTTTTGGGTATCCGGATGTAAATCCCCCCCCCCCCCCCCACTAGTACTGCGTCATCGCTTGTCAGATTTTTGATCTGAGGCTCCGTTGTAGAGATACCGCAAAAAACGGTTTTTTCCCAAAACCCCCCCTTAAATTAGAGCCCCAGTCCCCCCATATGATCAAAGATAGCACCTCATGAGGCGCACCTACCATAAAAATTTCGACCCCGTAGCTCTTCCCCTTCTCCGGAAATTAATTATTTTAGTTTTTTCTCCTCCCCCTCTCCTGGCCGAACGGCACGGGGGGGCGGCACGGGGTTCAGTTTTCGTCCAGGATCCTCATTTTACCCCGGCTACATGTCCTGAAAATTTCAACCCTCTAGCTATACTGGAACATGCTTAATTAAAATTCCGTAAAGAAAGGACGGAATTCTTAATTTACGAGTATACTTCACGGATTTTTGATTTCCCGAGCCAATCCCTAATCTGTTCATAGGAGTCCGTAAATACGTTCCGAATTCAGCAAACTCTTACAAGGTTTTGCTTTACCGAAATTATCACGTAAAGCAAACACGGAATTCGGAGATGATGAGTATTGATTAGTTAAGTTTCTGAGAATTCCAATTAATTTTATTGCCAGGAATTTCAATCAGAAGAATACCGCACAGCTTGAACTTTACTTTACGAAATTCCAAGGAATTTAATATTTCCGTAGAGTAAATTTTAAATGTTCAAGTATTATTTGCGAAATTCCTAGTCTGTTCATTAAATTCCTTAATTCAGGGCAAGTTCGGAATTCCGAGATTTTGTTACAGAATTCACAGACGTGTTTTCTTAAATTTCTAGTAACCCTTCTACTAGGTTCGCAAAACACATTATTATAGTCCAAAAAGCTTATTTTTATTAATATTATTTGAATTAGATTAGCTCATTGTTATATATCGATACAAATTTTGTCGATAGCCCATCTCTAGTACTGATATAGGTGCTCATAAATTCCCGCCCAGTCACATGTCGACTGTTTTCGAAAATTAGTGCATTACCACAAACTGCACGAGGTTTCTACGTATGAACATTCATTCATCTTCATCAATATTAAGTTAAATGCGTGATTAGAAAATTTAGCTCGACCGTTAAACTCTGATTATCATAGGATGTTTTTGGAACTTGTCCAGAATTTTCCGCACCACATTTTTATAGACTTGGATGATGCGCTTTAGATAATTTATAGCATGGGTATTTACTGCGTGTAGATTAAGCATATCTAGGTATACATTATATACAATTTTTGCGATATGTAATGACGGAAATGAGAGGAGATATTAGGTAGGTACCCTGGTACCCATAATTAAATTCCCATTTTTTGGACCAGGGCGAAAAATATAGCTGAAACTTGTCTTTTACTTACTTACCTTACTGTAAGGGCTATGTTTAGTTTTTTAAGTTGATCGTTATTAGTATATTTCAACATTCATTTCTTAATTAAAGACCATTAAGTTTTTAAATTTATTTTTTAATAATTTTGGCAAGGGCAAATTTATATATTTCTAATTATTATTGAGATTTATTTTTATTAGTAATTAGTTACTAATAATTAGTTTAATTTGTGCTTTTAGTTTAATAAATTTATTTATTTTTTGAAGTTAGATTAATTCCCACATTATTATTAATTTTAGGGTGAGGTAATCAACCTGAGCGAATTTCTGCTTGGGTATATTTATTATTTTAATACTTTACTAGTTTCTTTACCTATAATAATTCTAAAATATTAAAGTAACTAAATGAAGTAGGAATTAAAATCTGATACCAATAAACTTATATGTAAAAAAAAATTCATTAATTGATGAGTTATCATTACATTACATGGCTCCTATAATTATTTCTTATAAAAGTCAAATAAAATACGATTCTGTTGATAAAAGATTGCAGATAATAACGCACACGTTAGTCATACAGATGGACCACTTAAAATGTCAAATCTGAGATAAAAGTATTAGCGTATTCCTCCAATTATGATGTAGGTACACAAATATCGGTTTTAAGTCGATGTATGATCCTATTTATCTAGAATGGATTCATAAGTAAATAGTCATGCTTTATGCGTACTTTGTTTTGAAAATTGTCATTTTAAAAACAATAATTTTAACTACTGTAATCATGATGGGCGAATTAGATAAGTTAAAATTCACTTGTAAAAAGAAAATCATCAGCTGAGGTAGGTAAATGGATAGATAGTCTGTAAAACAAGGAAGATATGAGGAAGCTGCGATTAATCAGAGATTAGAAAACCAACTGTTGTGAATAATGGTTATAAATATTTCAGCCTAGCTAGTAGTTCAACATCTTAATAATTAGTTTTCAATTTGAAGAGAAACACATTTACATTGCTTTTTAGACAAAAATATCAGTCAGAATCGTAAAAATTCCTCTTGCAATCAAATTAGCATGTTTTCTAAGCTTTCTTGGTTTTAGATTTTATACATAACTTTTTAAAATATTTCCAATTGTAAGTTGCTGATGAAACCATTATTTGCTTGAGTTTGCGAAAGCAAGTTTATGTGTATACGTTAATTTCACTTATATACTAAGGGAAAATTTTATCACGTTATTATTCGTTGCCAAACAAGACTAAATAAGTCTATTATATCGTCATTGATACTCCAATAGGTCGTATGCAGAGCTGTTTAATATCATTTAAAGAATGATTTAAATCAAAGATCAAAGATACTTTTCATCTGGACAAACGATTTAAATTAAAGATCGTTTTGTATATAAAGAAATATTTAAATAATAAATCATTTTTATATTCAAATCTTTTCTACATTTTAAATCATTTTAGGAAATATTTAAATCTTTTCAAAAGATTTAAATATTTTTTAAAATATAAATCTTTTCAAAAGATTTAAATACTTCCTAAAATTATCTAAAATGTAAAAAATAGTGCTGGCAACCGAAGACGGTTTTTCGGATAGTCGGTTAACCGGTTTCGGATTATCCGTGGTTTTTCAAAAAACCGAAACCGGTTAACCGGATACTCGGTTAACCGATTACGCGATTTCTCGTTTAACCGATTAATCGATTAACCGAATAACCGGTTTCTCGGCTAACCGATTAATCGATTATTCGATAATCTAGTTACATGGCACTGAGCCACCGGGTTCTCAAGTAATGGTAAAAAAGATAGAAAGTAAAGTAAAAACTGGGTATTTGGAATGGTAACATACCACATACCTACTGGACGGTGATTATATTTGGAAATGCTTTTAGAGGGCGATGGAAAAATAATATCTACCTTTAATAGAATACCTTTATATTTATTTAAGTATAAAAAATTGTAATATTTTTTCTGCTCAGAATTTATATCGATTGTAATTTGTAATAAACAATATTTTTAATTTAATTATTACCTTGGGGTTTATTTCAATAACGACCAAAAACTGGAATAAATTTGGTTCACTAGAATTTAATGATTGTGCCCTAATCGGCAGGGAAACTGACCTAATGGAAATATGCTTAATAACAAATTATAAATTATGTTTAGCCTATGATGACTGTGTATTAACCGATTAACCGGTTTTCCGATTAACCGGCTATCCGATTAACCGGTTACCCGGTTTTCACTATTATTCGAATACCCGGTTTTATCCGAAACCGGTTTTTAAGAAAACCGAATAACCGGTTTCAACTTTTCACGGTTTTTGCCAGTACTAGTAAAAAAGATTGAAATCATTTGGTTGGTTATGTACAACTAATTGGCGTCGATGGTTATGTACCATTAAAAACCCCTTAGAGAGTAATCAAAATGTTATTTATATAAATTAAGTGAAAAAAAAGCAAAAGTGTGACTTCACCCAATCTAAATTTTAAATAACAATACAATCCTCAATAGGTACATCAAAATAACTTACAAAAACCAAGTTAAAATGTTACTTCAACCTTGTTTTTTTTTAATGGAATTTTTAACACATTGTCGAATGTTTAAAAGCCGTTAGCATTTACATAATTGGTAACTTTGCACTTCTTATTATGTTAGCCGATTATATTAATTAAAATGAAAACACTAATAACATCAAACATACAAAATAGCTCATTATGTGCATGCTAGCAGCTTTTAAATATTTGACAATGTGTCAAAAATTCCATTAAAAAACAAGCTTTATTTTTTTTTGACAATTACTTTTTGATAAAATCAACTTGAAATTTGACAAATTCCTATTATTTCAATTATCTTTTTTTTATATTTTTTATTTGAATTTTTCCTAGATCCGCATCTATTTTACTTTTTAGCTTGGTTTTTTATGGTATTTTGTTTGCTTTTTACAGAGTGATTACTTCGTAAGGGGTTTGTTTATGACGCAGAAACTTTCATGGAAATTATCGGGAATATATATTTTTAAGAAAGCAATAATATAAAAGTTTCCCATATAGCCAACATATATTTAAAAAAGAAAATTAAGTAACACGCATTAAAAAATTTTCATTACAAAATACAGAATAAACATAGAACTAAAACACTTAGGATGTATTTATTGCTGTATTTTATTATATTTAAACTATTTTTAATGATTTAAATCTAAATCTGTTTAAGGATTTAAGTTTTTTTGAAGATTTAAATCTTTTTACTGATTTAAATCCTTTTAAAATGATTTAAATACTATTTCTAAATCAAAAATCAAAGATACTTTTCAGAAAGATTTAAATCATAAATTAAAAATCACTTTCAGAAAAAATATTTAAACTCAAAGTATTTAAATCAAAAAATGTATTTAAATCACAAAAATGATTTAAATCTCACTGATGGTGACAGCTCTGGTCGTATGTCAGCAAATATTAAGCTTTCAGTACATTGGAAAAACGATTGCAAGTAGTATTATTGTGCAGAAGTTGGAAGCTGCCACTAATAGGTTGATAATTAACTTTTTCTGATATTTTATTTATGGAATTATGAATTATGTTATACTCTAGTATCATATTGCCAAGTACTTTTTAAGTTGCCTTATTATTTTCATTTTTTGTGTGACATACGACTATTGAAATTATTATCTGGCTATAATTTTCTAACATCGCCAATTAATATTTTATTATTGGAAATATGAATAACCTGGTGCAATCAAAACATTAAGGCTGAGCAGGACACACCAAAAAATCGCATCGGTCCGGTTAAAAAAGTCAAATTGGCAATTTCTTTGGTTTTCATATTGAAAAATCTACTTTCATAGTACCATACAATGCATAACTATTTTCAAGAAGATTCCTGCACCTCGTGATCTGTGCTATTAAAAGATTCCTTACATTTTTCTCTACAAGATTAAGAAATGCGAAAAAATCGAGATTAAATTGAAAATCAATATTTCTACAATTTTACAAACAAAAAAGCTTTGCTTTTGATGCACTATGGAAAATTTGAAGAAATTCGTCTTTCAATATTTTGATGACGTTTAAATTATAAAATATGTAGATTTATATATTTAATTGCTTGAAATCTCATTGAAACGGTTTGACGCTGAAAAAATGAGCGGTTTCTGGTGAATTTTATGGCAGATTTCGAGGTAATATTTTACTTTTAACAGATCAATGCAAATAGTTTTTGTGATATGTTAGCCTGAAATCTCATTTAAAACAATTTGAGAGTGGAAATGGGACAGGATCGGAGAATTTAGATATTTTTAACGCGATAAGCTGCGGTGTCTGCCGACTTTTGTGAGAGATTTGAAGCTAAAGGTAATACATTTAAATAGCAAACACAGAGTTTTATAGAACCGATAATTACAATTAAAAATACATTTCTTAGACTTTAATGTGATCACAGGTCTTTAGAGGTGCAGCTGTGATTTAAATTATTATAAAATGTATGGTAGCAATCAGGAGGTATTGATGGTGGTCTTAATTATGGATTTTAACCCTTGAAAATCAACGAACTTTGTATCTTCAATTGTTCGGGATAACGAATATGTGTTTTTAAAATTTGTAATAGTTATATTTTAACATAAGAACTACATTTTAGTTTTTATTAATTAACGACATCAGTAAAATAACTGAAATCGAAATACCATAGGTACGGTTAAGGACATAATAATTTTTTATGTGTAAACATCTTACGCGGCGCTATGAGGGTTATTCTCGGCAAATCGGAATAGTAGAGTGCTACTTATAACTTATTTTGCCTTGTGTGGGCACCTCGGGGTTACAAGCTGAAATTTTCACAGAATGAAAGTTATATTATATTAATTCAAAATTCGAAGGTAGTCAAAAATTAGAACGGGCAAAAGGGCAGTATACCTAAAAATCGAGATTATTATATGAACGTGTAGGATATTAATTTATGAATGTTTTCATATAAAATTCATCTACATTTTTGTTCGAATTATATTTTTTATCATTTCTTGAAATATGGAGGTTACGTTGGCCCTTACGGCAAAAAAAATCAAAAAATTTAAATATCTCCCTTCGAACCTCGGAAAAATCTGATTGAAATATATTCATTTTTGTATTCACTTCGCATTCTCTCCGAAATGAAGGCTCAAATCAAAAAATTTTATTCTTGCATAAAGTTTGCCTTAAGTATCTAGAATATATAGGTGCAAGAATAATTTTTTTTCTCAAATGGTAATGGACAACAAGAATTAAATGTAAAAAAAGTAATTTTCTTCTAGCCGCCATCGTCGGATCTCGCGCTGCCCCAGAGGTCTCGCATCTCACTTTTCTTCATAGCTCCCTCTCTTTCTTGCCTATTGTACAATACAATAAATGGTTTTTCACATTACGGATTAGGTATACTAATAATAATAATAATAACTATTATTATTTAAAGTCAATGAAAACATTTTCGATTATACTGAAATTTATTTTTCCTATACGCTGGCTGCTAGGCAATAAAGCAGTAGAAAAGAAATCGTATACTTAATGAAACTGATATTAAATAAAGGACTAGCTTTTATTCAAAATACAAAAACTTAAAATGTAAAAAAAAATCTTTATAATTACAAAATCTTCTTCACTGCCTGTACCTTCTTCAGGAATAGACACAATGACTTCAATATTGCCTTCCACTTATTTTTTGCATGATCGTATGCAACCTATTTAATTTATTCTACGTGTACAAGCTTTAAGGCTTGTACACGTTGCTTCCATACAATCTAATAAAAATATTTGATTAAGTTTTATTATCTACTTATTTAATCTAATAATAATTTAGCTTTTTTACATCCACATTCCACATGCAATATATACTCTTACACTCACAACAGTGGAATTTAGTTATCCACTCTTTTTAATTAAAAAAAACAGTTAACGAAATTAGAGCACTCTCATAAAACGAATTTCAAAGTTCACAACTACAGTGAGGGATTTACCAATATTTTTGATAAGCAAACAAATTGCGAACCAATTGACAACAAATTATTATCCTCTATAGTCACGAAGAAGCTGATACTAGGACTTTGATGCATATACTCTCTGCTAAACATTGCATGTATTTGACATGCATAATGGACTCCAATGACATTGATGATGTACTTGTACTTCTGGTACATTTTAAAAATATATACTTCTAAAGAATTTGAGTAAAATGTGGCAGAGGAAATTCGGTGCGATATGTTGCCGTTCATGATATCAACCTAGAGGAAAAACTTGCAAAAAAATTACCAGCATTTCATGCTCTAACGGGTTGTCATACAATCAGCCGGTTTTCAGGATTTTAGGAAAAATAAAATGTTGGAAAATTTATCTAAATTATTCCGATTATTTAGCCGGTATTGGAGTCCAGGAATTTTCAGATGTCATGTTCAATAACATAGAGAAATTTATCATAAAATTATTTTCAATAAATCCAAACATTTCGTCTATTAATATTTTAAGGACACTATTGGCATCTTCATCGCTAATTCAAAAAACTAACCCCTACAAAAAATAGTTTAAAATTTCATAGTCTGGGAGCACATTATGAAACTAAGGTGTGCTTCAGTTCTTTAGAACCAAATCCCCTATTACTAGAGGTGACAGAATGCGGATGGAAATTTGAGGAGGCAGGTGATATCCAAGTATTATCCCCAATTTTAGCAATACTTCCAGCATTTCCTTCGGATACAAAAGTATTTATTGCATGTGCATGTAAAAAAGGTAAATTATCATTAGATTAAATAGGTACATAATAAAACTTAATCAAATAACTTGTTATAAGATTGTATGGAAGCAAAGCTTGTACACGTAGAAGAAATTAAATAGGTTGCATAGGATCATGCAAAAATTAGGCAGTGAAGATAAATAGATTCTGTTATTATAAAGATTTTTTTACATTTTGAGTTTTTGTATTTTGAATAAAAGCTAGTCCTTTATTTAATATCAGTTGCATTAAGTATATGATTTTTTTTCTACTGCTTTATTGCCTAGCAGCCAGCGTATAGGAAATGTGAAAAACCACTTAAGGTGAGAACGCATTAGGCGGTCGCGGTCCCGTCGCATCGCGAACCGTTCTGGGCTGGTCTCTCGAGATCCTTTGGAAAAGATAGGAGGAGAACGCGATGTGAGCGAGAACGTCTAAATTGTGGCAAGTATAACTGAAACAGCGGAAAGAATGCGAGCAAAAAATTGGCGATGTTGTCGAGTACTTTTTTGAGAACTAATATTTATACCTATTATTTAGATAAACACATAATTTAATATACTCATTAACTCATTGAAAATAAAAAGTAATATCCAAACTGAAACTTTACTATTACTTCAACTTTAATTCATAATCTATTTTACACATTATCAATTTAAATAAATTTGCGACATTTATATCTATTTGCCCGATACATCCGGCAACAAGTGCGTCAAGTTCCCCTCGTCCTCGTGACAAAGTGCATCAAGGCGATTGGCTGCAAGTCATTTTTCCTCTCTTCGCTTCTCAGACGTCGCTGTTCCAAATAAGTTTGCCACACTTTAGTGCGAATGCATACATTATAAAACATGCGAAGGAACTTCACCGCGCGCGGTCGATACTAGCACAGACCGCGATGCGACGGGACCGCGACCGCCTAATGCGTTCTCTCCTTTATTGTATTGTACAATAGGCAAGAAAGAGAGGGAGCTATGAAGAAAAATGAGATGCGTGACCTCTGGGGCAGCGCGAGATCCGACGATCGCGGCTAGAAGAAAATTTTTGTCCATTACCATTTGAGAAAAAAAAATTATTCTTGCACCTATATATTCTAGATACTTAAGGCAAACTTTATGCAAGAATAATTTTTTTTGATTTGAGCCTTCATTTCGGAGAGAATACGAGGTGAATACAAAAATGAATATATTTCAATCAGATTTTGCCAAGGTTCGAAGGGAGATTTTAAATTTTTGATTTATTTTTCCGTAGGGGCCAACGTAATCTGCATATTTCAAGCAATGATAAAAAATATAATTCGAATAAAAATGTAGATGAATTTTATATGAAAACATTCATAAATTAATATCCTACACGTTCATATAATAATCTCGATTTTTAGGTATACTGCCCTTTTGCCCGTTCTAATTTTTGACTACCTTCGGATTTTGAATTAATATAATAAAACCTTCATTCTGTGAAAATTTCAGCTTGTAACCCCGAGGTGCCCACAAAAATCATTTATAGAAGGCTTTTACTGCGTTGGGCACTCTACTAGAAGGAATGTGGGGACGGAAATGTGTAAACCGATGTGACATCATAACTCATGCGCATTGAGGAGCAAGCTAATCCACGATTGCAACGACTCAAGTGGCGCTTCTAAAAAACTAGCCGACTAACCGCTAGGGCGGTATTAGATTTTCATGTCCATGATGTCGATATAGGACATACATGGGCGTAGACAGAGAGGGGCCAGGGGGGCCGTGCCCCCCCTGGGAATTTAACCGACTCATGACCTTTGTGTAAAAATTGGGCGTGGCCCCCAAAATTTGCCACTACTGCGACCTTGTCTACTGCTCGCCCCCCCTGAGAAAAAATCCTGTCTACGCCCATGAGGACATATGTTTACACATCAGTGTCTCGAGTACTAGCAGACGCTCAACTGTTTTTAGATAGATTACTTTAAGACGTAATCTAATTCCCAATATTATACCCCTGTTTTCTGAGACTCGTTGGACAGCCAAATATAAATCGTTGCGCATTTTTGCTGAAAACTTCATTACAATATTTAAAACTTTTCGATATAACAACTAGAAAAATTGGAATGAACTCTAGTACTACAAAAAGGGCAGCTAAGTTATGGGCTGCTATAAATTCGTTTACATTTGTTAATTGTCTAATGGTGGCAATATGCAAATATCTCAGAACCAGTGGCGAATACGCTACCAGGTATGTCAATGAATTCTGTAGATTCACCACCACATAAATTTAATTATAACACTTGCGAAAATCATAGCTGAGAAGTTGATACCGCTTTTAGAGAAGTTTTCTCTAATACCTTATCTACTTGTGAGGCCCTTCCCTAATATGGAGAGGAGTAAACCACGAATTTGCTGGCGACAAAATCGCAGATCTAATTATGAATCCGATTCAGCTACAAAATGTTTTACAAAATTCTGTATTTATTTCATATTTAACCATTTGATTCTTGCCTTAAAAATAAGGTTTTCAGATGAGCATAAAATCGCATTCTCGTTGTTTAATGTATTGCTAAAAAATATAAAATCCTTGACGATCAAATCTTTTGCACTTAAGATCGGAAGTCCTTACAATATTAAAAACTTGGAATGAGAGTTAAATATTTAGGGAGAATATTTATCCCAATTTCACATAGATGAAAGCATAATCATTGAAGAACTTATTAGTCATTGTACATATTCTTCCTGCTATCAAAGATAGCTGCTTGCTTCTACTTACTTTGCCATGGATTACTTGTACTATAGAGCGCAGCTTTAGCATCTTACGCAGGGTTAAAACGCGATTAAAATCTACAATAGGACAAGACAGACTTGTTGAGCTAGCAATGTCAAGTATCCATCCTAATCAAATAGTGAATATTTCAAGTTTAAAAAATGACAACTCTACCAATTTTGTCAGAGTAACAAAAGGCTGATTTTGTTAACTTTTTTCGATATTTACAATACTAAATGGCATATGAAATACAAACAATTATTTTTACAGCTTTGCGGACTCCAATGATCGCTACCCTCTTCCAACGCAAGCGAGACAATCAAATTGCTGCCATCAATGAGGATAATATGAACGACATCGTGAAATGGGTTGAGGAAAATAATGTCCAGTTTAACGCATGAAAGGCTCAAGCAAAAAAAGTAAACACCGCAGGGCCTGATTTATCAATAAACACTGACTCTGGCCTCATCCATAAGCTTGCTGGGCATCAACGTATAAAAGAACATGCCTTGGAGTAATCGCGTCACCAAAATCACCAAGGCATCAGCACAAAAGCTAAAAGCACTCTATAGAGCAAAAAGATTGTATACACCTCATCAGCTCTTAATGCTCTATAAGGCCCAGATAGGACCATCTCCGGAATAATGTTCCCATGTGTAGAGCGGCACCCAAACACTTGCTCAAGATATTAGACTAGACTCCATACAGGGGAGAGCAGTCCGTTTTGTGGATGACCCAGAGTTGACTAAAGATCTTGATAGCCTTGAACACTGAAGAAAAGTGGCTGACCTATCTCTTTACTATCGATACGACTACGGAAGGTGTTCGAATGAGCTGGCACTTATGATTCCATCCAGAGTTGTGACAAACAGAAACACCCGTCAGACACAAGCTGCTCATCAACATACGATTCAGTTGGGAATACTTAGTCCCTGTTGCGGGACTCCTTTGTCTGGAGGACTGCCTCCCTCTGCTCTCTGGAATGGACATCTTTCCCGAAAACTACAATCTACAACGCTACAAGTCCAACGTCCACCATCTTCTCCACACACGCACCGCTCGTTGAGTGGCATAAGATTTTCCTTTTGTGTGTGTGCCAAAAAAACAACTACAAAAAGTTTTCTATTTTGTCCCCACCCCTCCCCTCTTCCAGAAAAAAATCCTGCGGCCGTCCATGTGAGTAGTACACACCAAAAAATCGCATCGGTCCGATGAAAAATCTACTTACGTGTACCAGAC